>VMDO01002841.1:0-157441 GCA_007922755.1 Pedetes capensis
CAGCGTCCAACTCATAGTGACCCTGTATACAATGGCTAAAACACGGTTGTTAGTGCTTCTTTGCTATTCATAGGGTTTTCAATGGTTGATTGTTTTTTGGGAATGGGTTGCCAGGTCCATCTTCTAAGCCTATAGCACCTGGTGTTCCCAGGTGGTCTCCTATCCAACTATGAACCAGGCCCAACCCTGCTTAGCTTCCGACATCTGATGGGATCGGATGCCACAATGTTATGGTTGCAGGCACACTCGCCTTGGGCTGGGCTCAAACTAACGTTCTTTTTGCCTCAGCCTCCTAAATGTTAGGATTACAGGGTACCCTGCCACACCTGGATGGTCTCTATTTCTTCACATCAACCTGAGAATGAAGTGATTTGTTTCCTGTGATTGCTCAGCCAATGCTGGTACAAAGGAGGTCCTCAATGGGTGACAGTTAATGACAGTGACTGTTTTTTTAAAAATTGGAGTATATGATAAAGTATGGGAGAGAACAAAAGGATAGAAACTATGTTGTGAAAGTAAATTGTGATCAGATAGGGAGGGACAGTCTACGATAATTTAAAATATAGAGACTGTCACTGGGAATGTCGCTCAGTAATAGGGCATTTGTCTAACATGCCCAAGGGAAGAAAGAAAAGGAGACTTTTTATCTGGAAGCAGTGGGGAACTCAGCCCCCCAGTCCTGAGGTGCTTTCTCTTTGCTGCACTGTCCCCACAACTCTCTGAGCCCCAGCTCTGCATCCTACATCCTTCAGCTTCACTGGAGTCTAAATTTACCCACATCATGAATATTCATACTCTGTCTCACCAGCTTGTGAACAGAAGAACTAGTGGAGGCCAAAACTGTGGGGGAGCAAAAAAAAGGAAAGGAAAGCAAAAGAAAAGAAGAAGAAAGAGGAAAAAGAAAAGGAAAAGAAAGAGGCAAACAGGAAGAAGACAAAGAGAAAGAAGAGAAGAGAAGAGAAGAGAGAAGAGGAGTTCAGGCTGTGGAGCCACCCACCCTGTGTAGACCTTGAGTGGTGTGTGCTGGCCGGTCCCCCTGAAATAACTCCTAAGGGCAGAGTTGGCTCATGTATCTTTGCCTGTTAAAATTAGAGCCAACCAAGATGAAATGCTCCAAAGAAGCTGACCAGCCTCGCATTTTTCTCCTCCCTTTCTCTTTATAACTATGACCACAGTAGTAATTCAATTGGAAACATACTCCATCTCCTGATTGTTCCAGCGCTGGCACTAGATCATTCCCAGGGCCTGATTCTTCCTCGTTTTCATTCACTTTATTTATTTATTTATTTTATTAAATGCACACTGCTGTTATTTTCTGCTGGGGCTAAAAATACATCTGACGGAGCAGCAAAGGCTCAGCCAAGGCCTCCTCCCTGTTCTCTCGGAGGCCAGGACCAGGCAGAACCAATGGACTGATGGGCCTCCTGATTAATTTATACAGCACACCAGTCGCAAGGGGAAAGGCCTCAGATACTGATACAATAATAAAAATAAAGATGGCTCTGAAGACCGAGAGGGTGAATAAGGGGAGCCACACACCCGCTCTCTTTACTATGAATCTCTTTCGCCTTTGGCCACCACACGCCCCTGTTTCATAACAGGTATGTCCTTTCAAGGCCTCTCGCCTTTGCAGATGCTGTTCCCTAGCTAGGAATGCTCTCCCTCCCTTCTTTTTGTGAGTTTATCTCAGCTTGGTGACCATCCCATTTTCTGAGCCCACAGACTAATGGAGATGTTCCGTTTTGGATTCTCCCATTAGGCCTGATTCTGCCCATGAGAACCTGACATTCTGGGGAGCAGCGATACCACCTTATTACCTATTACACCCCAAGCTGTCAGCACAGTGCTGGGTCCAGCAGGGCTGGCATTAGAGGGGGATGAGCAATGCATCAAGGACATGCAAAGTAAGGAGACTAAGTCCTCAGGTACGGCTCTGCACTTCTGTGACCCTGAGAGTGAGCTCCCCTTGAAGGCCCCAGCTTGCTTCGCCCCAGACCTGGCTCTGGGGCCCAAGAGGGTTGATCAACAAATGATTCTTGAGATGAGGCTTGTCAATCACCTTTCCCCTTCAGAAGTTCTCCCCTTCCCTCCTGTCAGGACAGCTCACTATCCTGATTTCCACTTTATTCTCCGATGGGTCCTTTACTGCAGCCTTCTTGGATTCTTTTTTTCCTACCTGCCCCTGAAGTGAAATGCTCCCCTTGGGCTCCCACAGTGTCAGCAGCCTCCTGGCCATCTGTTCTTGCAGCTATGCATTATTTATGCAAAACCCTGTTTGCAGAGTGCTTACCAGGTTGTCCAGGTATTTCAAGATAGTGCCAGAGAATACTTCTGCCTTCAGGGACCTGACCCTCTAGTGTTACAGTCAGAGATGAGAATAAAATGCTATATAATAAAATATTACCTGTTAAATTGTTCTGTCATCACTGAGATCAAGAACCTTGCCTTATTCATCTCTTGACTTCTCAGCTCATCACAGTGCCTAGAATAAAATTGTGTGCTCTGCATATGTATAAATAAATAACCACTTGAATGGATGAATGAAAACCTGGATTAAATATCAACTGCTCTATAAAAGCTTCAAATTCCTCCAAATGTGGTTACTTAGTTCATTCATTCATTCAATAGATATTTATTGAATGTCTTCACTGTGCCTAGAGTTAGTCGAGGCATCCTATAAACACCTCTTGTGTTTATAATTATGTATCTGTTGTCTCCTGCATTCCTCTGGGAGGGAGGCCTTGCTGAATTCATATCTGGACCTTCTGACCTCACAGAGCATCTGGCAGCTCATAGATGCTCACAGTAAAAGTTACTTGAGAAACACATTCTCAGTAGCTGAGAAAGAAAGGAAATTACCACACCATGTGAAGGAGGGTAGGTGGTCTCTACCCACCATTGGAAAATGCCCAGGTCAATGATTGGTTCACCTTAAAGTACAGTAGTTAATCCTCACTTTTAACACCCTCCCACAGGGTGGGACTTTCTGTTTTATTGGAACACACCATTTTGTTTTTTATGAGATTTCCAGGATTTTAGAAGACCCTAAGCAGTGCTATCAATCTATAGTATTCCACAGCAATAGTTCAGTGGAGCTTCTCTCTATATCAAAGAAGGAGGTTTTTAAATGGACCATGACAAGATCTTGGATTAGATTCTCCACCTACCCATGGCTAAGAATTAGGTTCTTCTTTAAGAGCTGTCTCCAGCTTGTTGACCTTGGGTGAATTACTACCCTTCTCTGGACTTTGTTTCCCTTTCTGGAAATGGAGATTGGGCTGTTAAATTGCATCAAAGTCTCTTACCCTTAGAAGAGTAAGGAAGCTGTTTTACAATGTGTCCATTAACAGATGAATGGGTAAAGAAAATATGATGTATGTGCACGTGTGTATAGTGGAAGATTATATAGCTTTAAAATAAAGCCCTTTGTTGTTTATGGCAACATAGATGCAACTGGAGGAAGAGAAATAGTCCAAGCCAAGTAACACAAATATCTTATGTTTCCACTCATTTGTGTAAGCTAAAAAAGCTAAAAAAGTTGCTTTCAGTGAAAAAGAGAGCAGAATAGTGGTCATTAAAGGATAGGAACAGAGGGATCCAAGAATTGGTGGAACATCGACTGAGATTTTTCAATAAACAAATGTAGCACTGGAATTGCTCTCTTGTTTATGCCAAGAGATTAGGAAAATAGCTACCTGGCCAACTGACTGTCAGAGATCCATATTTGTGTTTATTCCCAAGAAAGGGAATCCAACTGAACGTGGAAAATAATGGACAACGTCACTAATATCACATGGAAGTAAAATTGTGCTAAAGATCACTCAAAAGTGACTGCAGCAATATATTGGCAGGAAACTGCTGGAAAATCAAGCCAGATTCAGAAGAGGGTGTGGAATCAGGGACACCATTACTAATGTCAAATGGATATTAGCCACAAGCAAAGAATACCAGAAAGATGCCTGTTTTATTGACTATGCAAAGGCATTTGACCTGGGAATGCAAGAGTACTTAAATTGTACTCATGAGGAATCTGTACATGGGCCAGGAGGCAATCGTTCAAACAGAACAAGGAAACACTGCCTGGTTTAAAGTCAAGAAAGGTGTATATTAGGGCTATATCCTTTCACTGTACTTCTTCAATTTCTATGCTGAGCAAATAATCCAAAAAAAATGGACTCTATGAAGAAGAATGTGTCATCAGGTTTGGAGTAAGACTCATTAACAACCTGCATTATGCAGATGACACAACTCTACTTGCTGAAAGTGAAGAGGATTTGAAACATTTACTGATGAAGATCAAAGAACACAGCCTTCAGTATGGATTGTGTCTCAACATCAACAAAACAAAAAGTCTTACAACTGGTCAGTGCGCAACCTCATGATAACGGGAGAAAAGACTGTAGTTGACAAAAATTTTGTTTTACTTTGTTCTACAATCAACACCCAGAGAAGCAGCAGTCAAGAAATCAAAAGACGCATTGCATTGGGAAAAGTTGTTGCAAAAGACCTTTTTAAAGTGTTGAAAAGTAAAGATGTTACATTGAAGGCAAAGGTGCACCTGCCTCATGTCATGGTATTTTCTGTTGCATCATATGCTTGTGAGGGCTGGACAGTGAACAAGGGAGACAAGAGAAGAATTGATGCTTTTGAATTATGATGCTGGTGACAAATACTGAATATACCATGAACTGTCAAAAGAACCAACCTATCTGTTCTAGAAGTGCAACTTGAGTGCTCCTTGGAAGCCAGGATGTTTACAGTGCATCTTATATATTTTGGACATATTGTCAGGAGGGACAAATCACTCGAAAAGGACATCATGTTTGGGAGAGTGAGGGATCCACAAAAGGAAAGGAAAATCCTCAACTAGATGAATTGACACAGTGTCTGTAGCAGTGGGCTTAAATATAAGAAGGGTCTTGTGCTTGGCACAGTATTGGGGAATGTTTTGTTCTGTTGTACATAGTCACTATGAGTTTAATCTGATTTAAAGGCACTTTACAACAACAACAAAGGCTAGGAAAGGTAAAGGGAGGGATGATAGAGGGAGATTAGCTAACAGGTAGAAAAATAGAGTTACATAGGATAAATTAGTGCTCATATTGTATAGCACAGTAGGGTAACTGTGGTCTACAAAAATTTAGTATATATTTACAAAAGAAATAGAAGAATTTGAAGGCTCTCAATACATAGAAATGATAAATGTTTGCAAAGACAAAATTGCCAATTACCCTGATTTGCTCATTGCACATTGTATGCATGTATCAAATTATCACATTGTACCCTATAAATATATACAACTGTTATGTGTCCATTTAATTAGAGAAAAAAAAAAGAAAAGCTGTATACCTTGGTACATGGCTGTAATGCCAGCAACTCAGGAGGCAGAGGCAGGAGGATCCCAAGTTCAAGGCCAGAGGAAGCCTGTGCAACTTAGTGAGACCCAGTCTCAAAATAAAAAGTAAAAAATGGGCTGGAGGTGAGGCTCAGTGGTAGAGCACTTGCAAAGCATTTGCGAGGCCTTGGGTTCAACTCCCAGAAATGCCAAAACAAAACAAAACAAAAGCAAAAACATAAACAAAAATCACAAGGAAAATAAAGGAATCTTCCTCTTTTCTGCTGGTAGGTTAATGGACACAAAAATGATATTTAGAAGAGGCATTCCTTGTTGTTCTAAGATAGTAGGTCATAGACATTTATTGTGAATGTAAATTATGTACCAAAAGTGCTAAAATGGGATGTTATCTGTGTCTCTGCCTAACAAAACAGCTATTGAAGTATTTCATTCACTTAACCAATTCCTGGCAATGTATTATGGTTCAGCTGGTATTGAGTGGAAAAGCAGGGAGCTTCAACCAGAGGCTCACAGTCTAACTGAGGGTGGAGCGGTAGGTAGAGCAAGAACTTGGTAAAGACTCTACAGAGACTTTATCACATAAACCTTTATTCTGAAGGACATCCAGCTATGTTATTTAGATGGTCAGAGAGAGAAAAAAATTGCTGAGAACTTGAGTAACTAGGAGAAGGGTTTGTAACAAGGTGGAACTTGAATTGTACCTCGGAAAATAGGTGACAATGTGGCTGAGGAGGAGTGTGAGCCAGGGCTGAGAGGCCCTTCTTCTCTGTGCACTGTTTAGTTATTCATTAAGCCCACTGATCTCAAGCAGCATTTCTCTCAGTTGTCAGGTAGATCTGATTTGGGATCTGAGTCTCGAATGCAGGACTGGTGAGTAGCAGAACCAGAGATTTTGTTGCCATAGTGAAGTGGTCCTAGGTGCAACAGTTGCTATTGTCCTGTGTGCTCAAGGGGACCGTAAGAACATTCTCTGTCTTCTGTCTCTGAGTGAGCTGTACCGTAGGAGGAGAAGGAACATCAACATTTGCAGTTCTTTTGTACCTCACAGGGAAGCCTATTTCTGCTCTGAGTCTTTAATGGTGTAGGAGTTTCTGGGAGGATGAGAGTAAATGAGCTGCCCCATCACTCGAAGTGAATCAGTGAAGAGGTCTCGGAGGTGAGCTATTTTACTAGAGCCCCCATCTGGTTTATTTAAAAAGCCTTATTGTAGCTAGCATGTGCGGTTGTGGTTGAGGTGTTTGTGTGTATTTATGTGTATGCAGTCGTATGCATTTTAGTGATCATTAGACTTTCTTTTTGCATGTGTGGGTTATATATTCTCTTTTTAGACATTTTTTTAAAAGCGATTAAAAAAGGGAGATGTTAAAAATGGCAAATATTTAGTAAGTTAGAGTCTAATTTCTCAATTTTTAAAAACTTTGCGGCTGAGAGATTTTTATTATAGTAATATCTTAATATAAAACCAATGATTTTAGCCATTTTAAGTGTACAGTTGAATGGCACTAGTTATATTCACATTATTGTCCAATAGTCATCATCCCCTCCAGAACCTTATTTTCCCAGGCTGAAATGCCATTCCACCAAGGACTGTGACCCTTATTCCTTCCTAATCTCAGCCCCAGATGACCGTCATTCTACTTTCTGGCTCTATGGACTTGACTAGACTGGCTACTTTATATAAATGGAAGCATAGAGCATTTGTCTTTTTGTGTCGGGCTTATTTCACTTAGCTTAATGTCCTCAAGTTTCATCTACATAGTAGCATCTGTCAGAATTTCTTTTCTTTTTAAATTTTTCACTGATACATAAAATCTGTAGGAATTAACAGAGTTTCATGTTATGCTTTGATGCATGTATACATTGGCATGATATTGATATCAGGTTAAACATTTATCTCCTCAAACATTTACCATTTATATTATAAACTTTCAAAATCATTTCCTCTAGCTTTTTGAAATGTATGGTACGTTAGTTTTGTCTGTAGTCACCCTTCTATGCAATCTGTTGTTATTAGGTGCCATCCAGTCAGTGTCCAACTCATAGCGATCCCACATACAACAGGCAAAACACTATTGTCAGTGCTTCTCTGCTATTCATACGGTTTTCAATGGCTGATTGTTTTTTGGGAGTGGGTTGCTGAGTCCTTCTCCCAAGCCTACAGCACCTGGTGTTCCCAGGCAGTCTCCCCTCCAGGTACTAACCAGTCCTGACTCTGCTTAGCTTCTGAGATCTGACGGGATCGGATGCCACAGTGCTATGGCTGCAGGCATTCTATGCAACAGGACACCAGAATTTCTTGTTCCTAATTGTAACTCATTACTCGTTGATCAATATTTTCCCATTTTTCTCACTCTCTTTGGCCTCCTATAACCACTTTTATGGAATCAACTTTTAAAAATTCTACACATGAGAGAGATCATTTGGTACTTGCTTTTCTGTCCCTGGTTTATTTCATTTAATGTCATGATCTGCAGTTCTACCTACATTGTTGAAAGTGACAAGATTTCATTCTTTTTTATTGCAAAATGATATTCCAGTGTACAATATATGTACACTGAATGAATGAATACCACATTTTGCTTATTCATTCACCTGTCAATAGACACTTAGGCTGCCCGCACATTTTAGCTATATTGATTATGGACAAAAATCTGTGCAAATTCTTGTTTTTACTTACTTGGGTATAAACATGAAATAAAATTTCTGAATCATAAGTCATTTTATTTTTATTTTTTTTGAGGAATCACCAGCTTTTTTCTGATTACCTATGCCATTTTACTTTCCATCAGCAATGCATAGGTATCCTACTTTTGCATACCCTTGCCAATATTTATTTTCTGTTTTTAAAAATAAAAACCATGCTCATAGGTGTGAAGTAGTATCTCATTGTAGTGGTTTTTGTTGTTTGTTTGTTTTGTTTGCTGTGCAGTACTTGGGGGTTGAACCCCAGGCTTTGCACATACGTCATATGTGCTCTACTACGAGGCGGCATGCCCAGTCTATTTTTATTTTTTATTTTGAGTCAAGGTCTCTCTAAGTTATGCAGGCTGCATCTGGCCTTGAACTTATAATCCTCCTGTCTCTGCCTCCTGGGTCACTGGGATTATAGGCATGCACCACCTTGCCTGTGTCATCGTAGTTTTGATTTGAATTTTCTAGTGATTAATTTTATTGATCATTATTTCATTTATATTTTTTGTCTCTGTTTTTGGTCTTGATCTATGACTAAATTTTTTTTCTAGATCACTAGGGTGGTTTGAATTGAGAAGCAATTTTGTTTAAATTCCATATCATTCAGTGCAACTTCACACGTGTTTATGGGACATTGACTCAGGACAAGAGGTGACATTCTGCTTTCTGTCAGTACTCCATGGCTGTTCCTTTGGGGCCACAGTCTAATGGAGGAGACTCAGACGTGTAGTTTGTGAACCAGGCAATCAATCAACAAGAACTGTCACACTTCCTATGTAAGTGAGATAGAGATTTTTCTTTTTGTACTTGGGGATGAACCTTGGGTCTTGTACATACTTTTGCAAGTGCTCTACCACTGAACGGCACCCCAGACCCTTTTTTCTTTTTATCTTGAGTCAGAATCTCACTACTTTTCATAGGTTGCCTTTAGCCTAGAATTTTAAAATCCCCTTACCTTGGCTGCCCAGGTGGCTGGGATTCCTGGCATGTACCACCATGCCCAATTTGATATAGAGATTCTTGACAAAATAGCTCAACTCCTAGGAAACTCTAACTGATTGATCACTTCACTTATTTATTTATTCAGTGAATAGTTATCAAGCATCTGCTTTGTTTTTAGTAGTGGGCCAGGTATCAAGGATGCAGGAAGGACCAGTCTGATTCTTTGTGATGGCCAATTTTCTCATTTCCCTCTAAGCTAGCACCAGAGAACATAAGATCCCTGGATGTGGCCCTCTTCTCTACCACCAATCTCACCTCTGAACAAAGCCTTTCTACTTCATCACCGTCCATGCTCACCCTTCTGCCTGTTCTTCATCACTTTGGTCTACTTCATTTGTCCTCATCTTTTGCCCTGGATTCACTCTCCCTCTTTGGAACCAACACTGGTGGTGCCCTTCTGACCTTAGCTGTTGTGGTAACCTTCTTGAATGATTTGTTTTTCCTCATTTACCTTCTGTGTAGTGTTTGCTCTGGATAATTCCTGCTCTAGCCTCTCCCTCTTGGTGGTGGGACTTCTCCAAGGTAGATACTTAAGTCAAGTTCCAATGGCCTCCACAAGGGGAATTTGGCTATTCCTACTCCGAGTGAACCACAGAGCTTAGAGAGAAATCAGTGTGTCAGTGCCTAATGTAATGTGCAAAGCACTCTAATAGAAGGGCAAGTTGCAGATCACACTGGGAATGTAGAGATCAGTCAGAGAATGTCTTGCTAAAAGATTCTTTAAGCTGAGTTTTGAATTGGAAGGTGGCAGGTAAACGAAGGTAGGGTAGGATTTTCAAGACGGATGGAACAACATATATAAGGCATAAGGATGGGAAGATGGTATGGTGCGCATACCTTTGGATGGTGATGATGGTAAAATAGCAAGTGTTATGTGCTAGCTGGGCTGGGATTTAGCTAAGTTGGTAGAGCGCTGCACTGCAGTCTCTGAGGTCCTGAGTTCGATTCCCAGCACCACAAAAATGGGAGAAGGGCCTAGCAATCCATTCCCAACACAATCTTGAAACAGTCATCCATTGAAAACCCTATGAGGGTTACTATGAGTGAGATACCGACTCGATGGCACCTAACAACAACAACAACAACATGTGCTAGCTATAGTGTGTCGTGCTAACAACAGAACATTGCAGAACTTGTAAGATGACATTTTGTTCATGGACAAATTCATACTTTTTGTAGAAAGTGTCAAAGTCTTGAGTCCAGACATACCTTCTGATCCTAAAACAAGACCAGTGCATTGAGTGTTATTTTCGGACAGTGTCTGATCACTTCAACTACTGGAGACCAAAAGACATGAGCCTTTGATCTATATTTAGGCACGTGCGCCACAATGCAGGAATGTCCCTTAAGAGAAGAACCTGTGCTGGCTGGGAAGTACTGACGTCAGGATGAGACCCCCTGATGATACTGAACACAGTCTGGAAATTTCTGATACCAAAAAGGGAAAGGTTTTTATACTGCTTCCGCATCGATTCTGTTTGGCTGATTAGAACGTGCAAGAAAAGCATTGTGAGCTTAGTAAGCATCAGTTCAAATATTTGCATGTGGCTTGCTGTATAATATTTCCTATACTTAATGTCAAAATTGAATGAAGCCATTAGACCGTGGGTCTGACTCATTTAGAAAGTGAGCTCTACAGCTTTGCCACGTGCTCATAAACACCCATGCATTCCTGAACCTCTTCAAGCGGATGCTTCAGTACTTGCTCACCTTGGCAGAATGCTTAGCTGGCATGCTTAGTGGGGGTAGAGAAAAGTAAGCCATGAGTCTGAGCAGGCACTAAGCCAAGATGAGACCAACCTACCTTCCAAGTCAGTTTCTCTCATTGGCTTGCTCAGCAGTGTGACCTTAAACAAGTCCCTCACCTTGGACATTGAGAACAGGCTGGCAGCACTTGTCCCTAACATTGCCACTAGAAAACAGAAATTGAAATAGGATAGAAAGAAGCAGGCTGGACACAAACAGGCTTGAATGTCACAAAAATTAAATCCCTGCAATTAACAATTATGAGTACTCAAAGGCAGCCAACATGAATGAAAGAAAGAAAACTATTCACTGTGATCTACAGCATTCCCTCAAAATGTATTTCATCATCTGAGGAGAAGACAGAGGAATTAGTCTCTTTAAAGCTGATTCATTCCATTCTGTGCCACTCTTAACAAGGATCTATTGAGTGGAAAGAATATTACCTGTGATTTCAATCCTAATGTAAATAGATAACATGTTAAGCCATTTACTGTGGGTCAGGTAATTTGTAAATAGCTAATATTCGGCACCTAATTTAATCCTCACCACTAACCTTATTAAGTGGCACTATTATTATCTCCTTTTTGTAAAGGAGGAAATTGAGTTTTCGTAAGGTGAAGTCGCTTGCCCCAAATCTCATGCCTGTTAAGCAGCAGAGACTTAAATATTGGCTTCTCTGATGTTACAGCTGCTGGCCCCAGATACTGTATTGGCCTCCCAAAAGCATTGGCTTGCACTGTGGCATCTGATCCGTCAGATCTTGGAAGCTAAGCAGGGTCGGGCCTGGTTAGTACTTGGATGGGAGACCACCTGGGAACACCAGGTGCTGTAGGCTTGGGAGAAGGACCCGTCAACCCACTCCCAAAAACCAATCTGCCATTGAAAACCCTACGAACAGCAGAGAAGCACTGGCAGTGGTGGTTCCCCTGTTGTATGTAGGGTCGCTATGAGTCGGATACCGACTTGATGGCACCTAATAACAACAACATATTTACAAAGACTTTAGAGTTGAGAGGGCCCTTTCTACTCCATGTCCAACCAATTAACTTTTCCTTCCTTGTCGTGATGAGACATCCGTATGCCTAAACTTGCCTTTATCTATCACTCCTCAAGTCAAAAACTTCCTTTGGTTGCTTCCTTTTACATTGAGGATATAATTCTGGTTTTGTATCATGGCTGTCAGTGTTCTTTCAAGCCTTTCTCAAATGTTAAAAGTGTTAGTACTGTGTTCCAATCCAAGCTCCCACTCAGGCAGACAGATCTGTTTATTGTCCTCAAAGCACCCTCCCCTGCCATGCTGTTAGCTTAGGGAGAGTCCTATGTACCTTCCCCATGCACCTAGAACATGCACTCTTGTAGATGACCATTTGCAATTTACCTCTCACATTCAAGTCTATTGATGGGTCAATTGCTCATTCAACTGTTGCCTACAATCATTCATTTATTTCTTCATTTATCCATCCAGTCAAGATTTACTGAGCTAAGAATGTCTTGATAAACCAGATAACATCCCTGACTAAGTGATTTTTCTTTTTATTTGTGATTTATCTTTCCTAAGGGGCAGGATACTGTTGTCCATTTGATCTACTATCAAATGATCTTGCTAGCTTTTCTAGCTTTTAGAACTAGACTTTTGTATCTTCAAAGTCCCTAGCAAGTGCATAGTAAGTGGTCAGTAAGTGTTATTTTTTTAAAAAAAGAATTTCTGAACTACATTGTCTTTCTACCTTATTTTTTCATATAATACTTGGAGGAATCAAAGCCTGACTAAATCATTGACAAGAATTTTATGCCTATAATATCACTTATGGGTAAGTTAGCAGAATTTCTTCACTACACTGAATGCAGGTAGTGATTTGGAATCACCATCTCCTTTGCTTTTCCATGGACAATGTGCAAGCTACTTCTTGGTCAAAATCCAGAAGGATTTTTACAACTTAGAAGGAAGAACTTCACTGTGGGAGTTTCAGCCCCAAAGTTGACTTGAGGTACTTTTAAATATAACTCAATTCAAGCACTTGTGGTAGCAATGACAGCCTTGGTCATGAGGATTATCATCAGACATGGATAGAAAATATACTTGATAGCATAAGTCTCATCCTTAAAAGGACTGGTGAAAGATCCCGTAAAGCTGCACCTCCTGTGCAGTATTTCTGGGAAACAGAAATTTTCCCAGAAGGTCACACACATGTACATGCACACAAACTCCCAGTGTTTCATTGATGAGTACAGGTAAGTTGGGAAGCACCTCTTTGCAAAGCACTTAGTAAATAAATACCATACTTGTGGAAATTTACTAAGCATATTTGCCTACAAATAGAAATAGAAGTCTATTGAAGTCTTGAGAAGTCTATTTGAGGAGAAGCTTACCCAACTTTGTTTTCCCAAATTATTACATCAGCTATTCCTCACTCTCATCCTACTTGACCCTAGCTTCTCCCCATGATTCTCTGTCTTTCCTTCATTCAGCATACTGGCATTGCTTGACACTGTGCTAGACACCAAGGTGGAGGATGAGGTCTCACGGTCCATTGGAGATGTAGATGAGTAGAAAACAGTCCACAGAGCTGTGGTGACAGCCCCAACACAAGCACTGGCTGGTGGCTGGAAGCAGTGCTTGTCTACAGGGAGGAGGAAGAGAAGTAATTGGGAGCCAGATTCCACAGAATTGGAACTTGACTGGAAGGATAGTTGAGACAGGAATATTCTGCGAACTAGGAGGGGGATGGAACCCATCAAGTAATGATAAATGATAAATTTGGCCTACTTAGGCTACAAGGGTTAAACAATACTCCGGAAGGTGATAATGAGAACCAAGAAGCCATACAGGACCATAAAGAACCTTTCTACTAATCTGGGTTTGCCTCTCACTTTTCCAGAACCAGTTTTAGGACTGGGCCTGGCAGTATTGACACCTTCTTCCCAGAAGCAATGAGGAGAGTCACACTGGGTGATACAAACTATGAAAACCCAGGTTCCAGAGTCATTGGAATGGGTTGCACAAGAGGTGGCTGCAGATGCCTCTGGAAACTTCCCACAGAGTGGTGAAGGTCCTTACAAATCAATCTTTTCTGTTTCTCAATGATTTGTGATATAACCAAACAATTCATGCCTATCTACCTACAACACCCAGAACTCCATCAAACATGAGCTGTATGTACATCATGATGGCGTACTCTGCTTGGAAATTCTTGTACAAAGCAATTTCCAAAAGAGGAACTGTCATTCCTGACACAGATGAAATAGTACTCATGTTCTTTTTCTCTTTCTAAATTTTGGCTGCCTAATAATTTCCCTTCTAAATAACTTATATGTTTTTCCTTCTGCTAGGCATGTGTGTATTTGTAAGATTACAAATGAAAGAAGGTACTGTTTCTAAATATTATTATGTCTTATTATATCCAGGAGAAAAATCACAACACCATAGCAAAATGATTTTGAAAAAAGAAAACCCTACAAGTTATTTCTTCTTTCATTTGTGGAACAACAGGGCTGGGCGACCTTGTCTCTGAGGTCTCTTATAACATGAATGTTCTTGGATTCAATGGGAGCTGGAGGCAGTTGTGGGCAGCAGCTGTGCAATATAATTGCCTCAAAAGGGTATTTTTCTCTCACAGACTCTTTGGGAAATGGCGGGCATGTATTTTATTTGTTGTTATGACTGGGAAATGTAAGAAATAATTATGGTAACATCTGTAGAATTTCCCCTGTGGTGTAAAATACAGATAAAACTCATAATATTATCCCTTGATGACTGGTGGTCCTGACAGTTGGAATTCTCTATGGGCCTTGCTGAGACTTGTTACCTATTACCTACTTGTCTGCGGGGATGGCTAGGCTTTGGGGTCGCTTACAGCAATCAACTCAGTCATTCATGTGGCAAGTATTTGTTGGGCACCAGCCATGTGCCAAGCATTCTGCTGGGGCTGGAGAAGAAAGATAAATAAGAGCTCGCACCTTAGAGGGGTGTAGAGCAGCAGTCCATGCAGCAGACATGAGTTGGGTACCTGGGTGTGGATGGCCTTGAAAAAGATAGACACAGAGGAGTGAGAAAAATGATAACTAAGTCAGAGGTTCAAGTACCAAGGTCATCAATCCATGGTGCTTAAGACTCAGCTGCTTCACAGGGAAGATGACATTAAACAGAATTTTGGGAGAAGAGTCAGAGCTTACTGTGAAGTTAAAATGAAGGCCCTTCCATGTGGGTGGAAAAGCTACAGGGGTGTGGAGAACATGCTGTGGCCAGGGAGTTTCACATGGCTGCGATGGTCTTAGTGTGCTAGACATAGGATATAGAGGCTTGAAAGAGACTTATAACAGTGTTCACAACAGCAAGGATACAGGGTCAGCCTAGATTCCCATCAACAGTTGAATGGATAAAGAAAATGCAGTATCTTTACATAATGGGGTTTTATTTGGCTGTAAAGAAGGATGAAATTATATATTTTGCAGGCAAATGGATGGAACTGGAGATCACCATGTTAAGTGAAATAAGCCCGACTCAGAGAGACAAATATAGTGTCTTTTCTCTCTTATGGGACTCTAAACTTAAAGGAAAAAATATATAGGTAAATCATGAAAGTTGAAGGGGCACTATTTGGAAGAAGCAAGGGCATGAGTGGGAGAGGACAAGGGATGGCAATGGGGGTGAATATGAGCAAAGTAAGTGATATACATGTATGAAAACATCATAAGGAAGCCTGTTACTGTGTATGCTAATTAAAAATAAACAAAAAACATTAAGCCTCATATGTCAGTTTAGGAAGTCTGAAGAGCCACTGAAAGGTTTGGGCAAGAAAATGGCCGCCTCAGTTGCTTATCTTGTAACACGGGGCCAACAAAGCCAATGCTTGTAGAATTGTTGTGAACATCAGTAGTAAGAATTGGAATAGTGAGCGGTGATTGAAGGCTGCTGTAAATGAGGCCCTGCTTTAAACATTGCTCTTGCTTTATTTCATGAAGACTGGCCTAGTGCCTTGTTTACCATTCTACTCCGGAGATCTAGCAAAGTCTGATAACAGTAAACGCTCAGCAAATGCATGCAGTTAAACAGAACTTTAACCTCTCTCTTTCTTTTCCACTCTTCTACCTCCTTGGAATTCCCTCTGTTACAAACCCTCCCCCCTAACCTAGGCTTCTTTTCCTCTCTGATCACCTCCAGAATTCAAAAGAATCTTCTTTCCAAAGGAACTGATCTCTTGCTGAATCACAGTCCATAGCAGATTGCAAATATGTGTTGATAAGTAACTGAATTCTCCCATGAAAAAACAAATAAGTGAATTTATGATGTTGTCAGGAAACATTTCCCAAATTATGCAAACAGGCTCAGCCTATTTGTGGCCTCTATTTCAATTTTGTATGGCAAGAAGTGAGTAGCTGAATGGAGCCAGGGCGGATTTGAAAAGCTGTGTTAGTTAGCTTTCTTCTGCTGTGAGAAAATCCTTGAGGTAAACAACTTAAAGAGGTTTCAGTCCAGGGTCTCTTAGCCCTGTTGTCTTTGGCAGGATCACATGGCAAAGGGTGTCTGTTCATCTAATGGCATTGGGGAAGCAAAGAGAGAGAGAGAGAAGTAGGGGCCAGAGGGTTCAGTATTCCCTTCAAGGGCATGTCCCACAAGAGCTATCTTCTTTGCACTAGGCATTCATTTACCTCCTAAAGCTTCTACCACCTCCAATATAGTGACCATGCTTTTATCATGTGAGCCTTTGTAGGACATTTAAAATGTAGTGAAAGAATAGTCAATGCCCCTGACTCCAGGCAGCATTTCTCAAAATGTTGCAAGCCCAGTGAAATCCTGTGGAAATCCAGTGAATTTGGGTAATGATTGATTCACTCTCTATTTGAGATTGATAAGACACATTAGTATATTAAAGATGAAACAACTTGACAGCAAAAAATAACTTCCACTTCTACCTTCATATTTAGTTGTAACCTAGTCTTTCCTAAACTTTGGTACAATGGAGCCCTTTCTTTGCAGGAATGTCCACTAACATTCTGCAGATCAAATGCTCCAATTGACATATTTTGGGAAATGTTAGCCTAAGAAAACATTAACTTTCTGAGCAATTCACCTTTCACAAGGTGAAGAAAATCTATTGCAATGAATGTTCTTCCTGCTGTATGAGCTGATCATGTTCAGAGGAGTCTTCACAATGACATTTTTTTTAACCTGCCAGAGCAGAAGCTGGTTTTAATGTTCCCTTTGTCAGAGTGAGGCTTTCCTTTAGTTCAGGGGAGGAAGAAAACTGAGGTAATTATACAGTGGCAGGAACTTTTCTTTTTTTCTTCTATTGAGCTCCAATGTCAGTCTTCTTGAACAAAGGTGCTATTCAAATTTTGAATCATAAAGTTGATTTTTTCCAACTTCTGGGCACCAACTGGGCTCAGTAGGGAAGGTTCTGTGGTATGAAGGAAGGCATTTTTAGCTGGAGGTCTCTCATTTTGTCCTTGAAGGACTCGGCACAGCTACTTTGCATGCCATTTGTCCATTCCACAAACACATATGGAACCCCCATTCTGTTAGATGCTGGCAGGACCTGGATTAACAAAACCCATTTGTGGCCTCCCTGAGGGAGTAAAGATTTAAATAAATTCATGCAACATTTTTGCTGTCTAGATTAAGACATTTTAGGGCATTCATTATGTACCACACACACCATGTTATGTGCTTTGAAATCCGGATAAATCCTCTCAGATACCTGAGAGTTGCTTATTACAACTATATGACATTTCAGGAAACCAAGGTTAAGGAACTTGGTCACACGTGGCAGAGTTATTAGGGGACAGGGTTGAAGTCTGAATCCAGGGAATATCCATTCCACGTCTCATTGCCCTGAGAACCGGACAGTGTGATGTCATTGGTAGAAAGTTGAACCGCTGGTAAGGGTCAAGGGTGGGCTTTCTGAAACCAATAGCCTCGCATTCCTTCATGCCTGGTTTTTAGTAGCTATCAGCTGGCTGCTGCAGCAGAAACTTTCCATCCTATCTCAGGCCTCATGCAAATTCCCTCATAGCAGCATCGGCTTTGTAAAGAACTAGATTTCCTGCTGCAGTGATTAGATAGACCCACACATTTAAGCCCTATCAGCCAGAAGGTAGCCCTGTGTTTTGCTGGGAAGTTTGTTAATAATCATGTCATGCTGGTTCTCCCCTTCTTCGCAGTGGGTTGATAGCTCAGGCCTCCTGTTTTCCATTTATATTATTTCCCTTGAGACATCTGTTGCCCTGTAGGCAACACAGGTGGTATTATTCCCATTTATGACCAGCAGAACTGAGGACCAGAGAGGCCTCTGTGTGAGGCAGGAGGCCACCCAGGTTAGCACCTCCATCCCAGTATTCACAAATGTGATGGCCTTTCTGTCAGGTTGGTGAGGACCCACTCATGTTTCCCTAGGATGTAGCAAAGAATCAAGAGGATAATACTGTGTAAAAATTTTAAGAACTAAGTCCTTGAGTGGAACGTGAGATACTAATAACTCCCAAATGTTTACCTCCAGCCCTGAGCACACCCTGGAACCCTAGATTTACATATCTAAGTGACAGCTTGACATTGCCACAGGGGTATCTTTAGATATCACAAGAATAACAGACCAAAGCAGAATTCCTGATATGTCTTTGAAAAACTGTCTGCTCAGGGGTTTTCTGACCTAGAGAAGTTAGCTTCATAATATTTTGTGCTGGAAACCTGCATTTTCCTTGATTCTTTTTTTCCTGAGAACTTCTACATCTGATTGGGTACCATGTCCTCTTCCATTAAAGCACATCCAAATGAGCCTTCCTCAAGCTCCCTCATTTCTGCTTCAGTCCAAGCCCCTGGCCTCCGTCAATTGCAACATCTTCCTTGCTGATCTGTCTTCGTTTTCTCATCCTGCAATCTCTTCCCCATGGAGTATTCAGAGTGATTTTTTAAAAAAGGCTAATAAGACCAAATCACTCTCCTGTTTCAAACCTACTGCTGGCCTTCCTTGTCGCTGAACACATCAAACAAACTCAAATTCCCTCCCTTGGTTTGTGAAGCCCATCAATCAGCCTTCTTATGCTTTTGACTCTTGATTTCAGCTCTTCTTGCATGACACCTGTTCCAGCCATACTGTTCCTCTTGGTGTTCCTTAACCTTTCCAAGTTCACCCAGGCTTAACAGCCTTTAAAACATTGGCTGTCCCCTGGCTATCCACTCTGCAACATCCTGTCCTGTCATCCTCTTTTCGTGGCAAGCTGCTTCTTACCTTTCAAACCTCAGCGTGAATGTGACCTCAATTAGGAGGCCATTCCTGGTCACCCAGTCTTAGGTGGCTATATGTCTGTTCTCTGCCAAATCGTCCTCACCCTTCCTCTTCCTCTTCTCACCCTTCTTCTTCCTCCTCCTCTTCCTCCTCCTCCTCCTCTTCCTCTTCTTCCTCTGCCTTCTCCTCCTCCTTCTCTTCCTCCTCTTCCTCCTCCTCCTTCTTCTGTCTTTTCTCTCCACAATCCATCACCTTTCTACTTCCTGGATCATAACGTGTAGCAAAGCAGGGATCCTTCTGTCCTGTTCATGGCTATGTGCCTTGTGTGTGCCTGGGATGTAGCCTGGGTCCCCTGAATATTTATGCACTGCGTCTCAGAGACATTACCACTCTGTGCAGCAGGTGTTGGCATTTGCAGCAGGTCCATGGTCAAGGAGTAGAAAGGGATTGTCTAAGGTAATTCTTGAGCAGCCTGAGAGGAGATACTTTATTACCCCCTGTTTCCTAGGTGAAGCAACTGACACTCAGGTTAAGCAACTTGCTTGGGATCTATAGAACTTAGTGATCAATTAGACCTGGACAGTGAGAGAACACTAAGAATCAAGGATCATTCCTATTTGTGATCTGAGAAGTCATAGAGCTCTTTTCTTTTCTCTTTCTCTTTACTTACTTTTCTTTTTCCTTCCTTCCTTCCTTCCTTCCTTCCTTCCTTCCTTCCTTCCTTTCTTTCTCTCTTCTTTCTTTCTCTTTTTCTTTCTTTCTTCTCTCCCTCCCTCCTTCTTTCTTTTTTCTTTTCTTTTATGCTTCTCTTTTCTTTTCTATTCTTTTCTTTTCTTTTCTGTCTCTTTCCTATCTTTTCTTTCTACTGGGGGTGCTGAAACAAGGGCCTTGGCATACTTTGTAGGCACTTTACCACTAAGCTTCACCCCAAGTCCCTTAAACTATTTTTTTTGTCTTGAGACAGGATTTTACACACATAGGCTCCCTCTAGCCTCAAAATTGCCATCCTCCTGCCCCCACCTCCCGAGTTGCTGGGATTAGAAGCGTGCATCACTGCACCCACCATGGAACTATTTTCTGAGATGGGAAAACTGAGGGAAATCAGATTTGTAAGGGGAATTTAAAAGTTCTTTTTTGGCCTTTTATTCCTCTGATGGCCAAAGCCATCTTCTTTTTCTTAGTGAGAGGATCAGGATTTGGCTTCTGTCTCTGAGCTCTAATGAACATTAAGCTGCCTTCCCCCTACAGTGTGTAGAAGTTCCACAGTCTGTTTCTTTCTCCACAACTAGGGTGCTCCAGCTAAGTAATTATCCATACAAGTTAGAAAGGTGGTGGGTCGTGCATTTCTGCAGCCTGCAGATAAGAAGGATAATATTCCCACTGGGAAGTGTAAGTGATACCCCTATAAAGGAAGCCAAAGAGGCTGTTTGCTTTGTACTCTGACAGCTGATAAATGAGGCCTTTGAAGGTTCACAGGAAGAAGTGAATTTCATGGTCAGAATGGGGAAGAGGGACTCTGCACAGGAAGAGCGACCTTCCCCTACCCAGGACTCCAGTAGTAATGTTAGCCCCTGATGTGGACAGGACTTTATAGTTTCCCAAGCATTTCACATAGTTCATTGCATGTGACTCCACAACAACATGCAAGATGCCTGATAAACTAGAGAAAAAGCAAGGGATTACATAGCTGCCCAAAGTCGTAGAATTACAAGTGAGATAGGGCAGATATTCAAGGTCAGTCTTCCAACCAATGGTACAGGCCTCAAATACTGCCCTACTCAGTGTCTCTGCTGATGACCACCTCCCTTTCTCCTCTTCATCTCTATATGCTGCCCACCGCTGTTTTGGAGTTTGTTTTCTTTCCAACTCTCTTCAAAACGGAACTTTCAGTCTCTGGGGTCTCCACTGAAGAGGTAGCTCTCAGTCAGTGCCAGCAATGATTACTGAAAAAGGAAGTCAGTGGGGGGATCAGGGCAGGTGGGAGTTGGTTGGACTCACCATTCACAGTTTTGTTTTTTGTGTTTAAAATCAGTGGTTCTTGCTGGGTACAGTGGCTCACACCTGTACTCCCAGCAACTCGGGAGGCAGAGGCAGGAGGATTGCAAGTTTGAGGCCAGAGACAGCATGTGTAAATTAGTGAGACCCTGACTCAAGATAGAAAAAAATATAAGAGGGCCCGGGGGTGCAACTCAGTGGTAGAGCACTTGCAAAGTATGTGCAAGGCCTTGAGTTTAGCCCCCAGTACTGCAAAGCAAACAAACAAACAAACAAACTAGTGGTTCTTGGACTTTAATCAGCATAGGAATGATGGAAAGAGCTCGTTAAAATCCACTCCTGGGCCCCTCCTGCCAGAGTTGGGGTAAAGGGCTGAGAGTTTAAGTTTCCACAAGCTGCAGACACTGCTTGCCTGACCACTGTGAGGAAAACCTCCCTAGAACCAGGTCCACTGCCTCCTTGGTGAAGCTGAGGTGAGAGGCACGTCCTCAGCGGGTGCAGAAGGAAAGGTTGCTGGGGAAGAAACTGACAGTCCAATCAAAATCTGAATAGTTTGCTCTGGACAACAGTTCCACATCTAGGAACTTTATCTTAAGGAAGTATCTAAGAATGTGAGCAAAAATTTGAACACCATGTGGCTGATGTTTTAGGTGCTCAATAAATCTTTGTAGAAGGAAAGCTGGGTGTGTTGGTACATGCTTGCAATCTCAACCCTTGAGGATGAGGCAGGAAGATCTCAAGTTCAAGGCCATCCCAGCCTACCAAAAGAATTCCAGGCCAGCCTGGGCTACATAGTGAGATCCCGTCTCAAAATAACAAGGACAAAGAGATCTTTGAAAAATGAGCTGTTGAAGAAAGTGTGCACATTATTAAAATGTTTATATTAGGGAGAAACTAGAAGCAACCTAAATGTCAAATGTCAAGAGGGATTGATTGACTACATTAATACATATTCCTTCAGTTGGATTCCAGGCAGCATTAAAATTTTAGAAAGGATGTTCACAACATAGCAATATGTGGAAAGGATTCCTATGTCTTCATTTTGTTATGTTGTTGTTAGGTGCTATCGAGTTGGATCCTACTCATAGCAACCCTAAGTACAGCAGGAAGAAACACACCCAACAATGCGCCATGCATATGATATTTTCATGTTTGAGCTCATTATGGCAGCCACTGTGTCTCTTCTCATTTTGAGTAGTGCCACATCAGCAAATGGAGGTCCCAGGGGCTTTACTCCCTGCCCATCATTAAGGTTGACTCTACTTTGAGAAGGCAACTCTTGCCCAGTCATCTCTTGAGTATCTTCTAGCCTGGATGGATTATTTTCCAGCACTTTTTTTTTTGACAATGCTTTTCTGCTATTCATAGGGTTTTCAGTGGCTGATTGTTTTGGAAGTGGGCTGCCGGGTCCTTCTCCCTAGGCTTTCTTAGTCTGGAAGCTCAGTTGAAACCTGTCCACTGTGAGTGGCCTGCTAGTATCTGAACTACCAGTGGCATAGCTTTCAGCACCACAACACCAAACAAGCCCCCACAGCACAACAGATAGACACGTGGAGGTCATTTTGTTATATTTTTTAAAAAATACTAATCGTGATAAAATCTCAGTTAATTCTCATTTGTGGTGACTGGGGAATTCTAGTATTTTCTCCACCATAAGCAGGTATTATTTGTCTCATGAAAAAACAAGCTCTCTAAAATGAGCCTAACAGGACAACTTTGCAAGTGAGAGCTCTATTCTCTGACCTTAGATCTTTTTCTGTACCCACTGCCTTGGAAGAAGCAGTACTTTTAGGTATGGAGGGAAGAACATGAATGTTCTTTGCCTGTGAAGAGACTGTTGCACCCTAGTTAATGGAAATCAGACGTGTTTGAACCTTAGCTTTCCGGATGGGTTACCCTTTATCTTGGAGCCCACCTTAACTCTGGCATGAGCTGTGCCTCCCTGTGGGGCTGTTGTGCAAGGCTGGGTTTTAGTGGAGCTCAGTACCTTGGGCTGTAAACATTAACTAGACTGGGCATCATTTTGTAGTCAACTTTGGTGCATTGTGTACCTCTCCTTTGAAACTTTTAAATTAGTTGGTCATTATTAACTAGGCATGATTGTTTGGTTAACGCTGCCAGGGAAGTTATTGGTTGCTGTTTGGTGATTTTAAAAATAAACAAGAACATTAGTACCTGCTTTTTTTCTATAAGAAGAAATGTTACTACCAATAATCTCTACTCTTACTGTAGGCGTGCCATTATCCACATGAAACTTCACTCATTTGGGCTGTTAACACAGATGAGGTTGTCTCTGGTTGGTGGAATTGTGTCAGTCTCTCTCTTCATTTTGCAAATGTTTTCATGGAGTATGTATTGACTTTGTAATCACTGAACAAGTAATAAAGCGTGAAATAGGAAAGATGTTACCAGGGATAAAGGGCAGTTGAGTTGGTGGAAAGCTGAGAATCTATAGATGGACATATAGAATCTATCATTTATCTCTGTGATTATTGATAAGTTGCTTTAGAGACTTGCCTCAGTTTCTAAACTTATGCACTGTGTGGATTTTGAAGTCAGACATTCAAGTTGTATTGTGATTTCAGCATTTATCAGCTGAAAATCACATAATTCTTCAACACTTTCAGACTATAAATATATTATTTGAAAAAGAGAATCTCCAACTTCACACTAAGTTTGTCCCTACTCAGTACATGTTTACAGCGATGATGCTGAGAGGAAACAGTCGTAGCAAACTTTTCACCTATCACACAGATTTAATTCTATTTCCTTTCTAGACCAGAAAAGAGAAAATACCTTTATATATAAGAATTTCATTGCAAAAGTAATAATACAACAACAATCAATTGGAAAATAGTTAAGAGGAAAAAATGTTTCAATTCCACTACTACAATATAATCACTATCATATTTTCATAAAGAATGACACTGACATTGTTGTTGTTGTTAGGTGCCCGGCACTATGTCAATGCTTCTCTGCTATTCACAAGGTTTTCAATGGTTGATTGTTGTGGGATTGCTTCGGGGGTGGACTGCCACATCCTTCTCCCATTTTTGCAGTGCTGAGGATCAAACCTAGGGTCTCAAAGAGCATAGAGCAGTGCTCTACCACCTGAAATAAATCATAGCCCTCACACACCAAGGTTAAAAATATAAGAAACTTTTTATTTATTTTATGTATATATTTTATTTGCAGTACTTGGCTGATGAACCCAGGGCCTCACATATACTTTGGAAGCACTCTACCACTGGGCTGCTCCCACAACCCATTTTTTATTTTTTTATTTTGAGACAATGTCTCACTAAGTTACACAGGCTGTCTGTGGCCTTGAAGTTGTGATCTTCTTGACTCCTTCCCCTGAGTCGCTGGGATAAGAGGCATGCACCACCACACTCAGCAGAAATAAAAAAAATCTTTAAGTTCCGGGTTGTAGGTTGGATAAAGAAGGCTTTTAATTTCCCTTCAACTCTGAATCCTTTGAATCTAAGGACCTGTGAAATTCAGTTTGGAGATATCCTATTGTCCGAGTATTTTCAAACCTTAACTATGAGACAATAATGAAACATTCTTTAGGATACTACATCTTAACATTGATTTTTATTGGACGTCACTGAAGATACAATGACTTCCTTCCTTCCTTCATTCATTCATTCAACAATTCAACACAAATTTAATAGTACATGTATGTGTAACTAAACGAATTGCTGAAGATACAGTGGTGAAAAACAGCAACAAAAATAAACAAATGGTCTCTGTCCTTGGGAGCATTATGTTCTGATTCAAGAGATGCAGCTGAAACAAATAATCACTCTTATGAACACTGAGTGCCACACTGTAATATGGATTAGCAGAGACAAATAGAGGGCTCTAAGAGCACGTGTAACCAGTATCTTAATTTAACTGAGGCACCAGAGAAAACCATTTTTAATGATATTCATGGTGAACTATGGGTAGAAATTAATCAGGCTAAGGGATAGAAGCACAGGAGTTAGATTAGTGGAACAAGGGAGTATTTGAATGAATATTTTGGAGCGAGAAATACCCTAGTGCATTTGAGGACATGAAAGAGCAGAGAAAGCCCACTGCCTTAGATGGAGGGTGATATGAGATGAAGCTGAGGACATTAGCTGGGGCCATGGCACAGGGGGTTTTGGTGACAAGGGTACAATTTTAGATCGTATCTTAAGTGAGAAATAGGACTCTGAAAGATGTTGAATGGGCAAGTGACCTGGTCGGATTTACATGTTCAGAGAGTCTGTCTGCCGCTGTAGAGAAATTGGGTTAGAGCTGAGAGGCAAAGGGTAGAAACATGGAGGACAATTAGCACCTGGAGGGGTCCAGAGAGAAGATGCCAATGCCTTGATTTAGGATGGGGTTTAAGAGTTGCAATGCAGATGATTTGAGTGTGTTAGAAGTCAACCTGATAGGAATTGCTGAGAAATTATGCATGAAGGTTAGAGAGAAGGAGGGGTGAGGAAGGACTCTCAGATTTCTAGCCAAAGAAACATAAAGCACACAGTCCTGTCATGAAGATGGGTGATATTTGGGGTTTAGATGAAGCTCTCAATTTGGAACAGGTTGATTTTGAGACAGATGAGAGACAGCCAAGTAAAGATGTCAAACAAGCAGTTGTAGCTGTACGTCTGGCGATTGCACGTGTCTTGTTTCTTGTGATAATTCTGAGAACCAATGAGCTCCTTTTTACTTTAGTAATTTTGGGTTATTTTACTTCTAACAAGCATCAATTAGGTAACATGAGATGATTTCCACATAATATTTTATTTAAGCCTGATATGCAATGAATTGTCCTTCTTTAATTTCAGTTGAGAAAAATGAGGTCCACAGGAGTTAAAATCTGAGACAATGCGCAGATTTTGGAACTTGCTAAAATCTCCTAATAAGCAGTAGAATAAGTGTTTAAATCGTGGACTTGTTCTTGTCTAGTTCCAAATCTTCTTATGTAATCTCTGCTATGATCTCCCTCTTGTTTTCTTCTATTTATATATGCCTATATCTATATTCTATTTTCTTTTCTATCATCTCTCTCTCTTTCTCCCCCCATCTCTTGTCACTTTTTAATCATTAATCATTTCTTTGTCTATGTAATCTATTTCTCCGGTTTTTATCCATCCATCCATGTACCTGTCTATCCATCCTCCCAGAAATACATGTCATATATTCTTAAATCTAATTTGTACCCTTTCAACAGTTTTAGAGGACTACAAAATCATATGGGGATTAGAATTGCAAGCTCTCAACCCAGCTCTTGACCTCAAGGCCAATCTGCACATAATTCTAATTCACATCCTATCTTGTAGCCCTCTAAAACTGTTGAAACGGTAAAGATTAGATTAAAGAATATATGGATATACTCAAGGATGGAAAGGTACTTAAAAGATCATCAGTCCATTCACTTTATAGATGAAGAAATTGAGGCTCTGTGAAGGGCATCCTACCCAGCTGCACTTAGTAGCTGGTTAAAATTCCACTTTGCTCCCCACCTCAGGCTTCCTTAACCAATACCTTTTGGTTTTTGTGCCTCTCAGGAAAGAGCTCTGCTTGAAGCTGACCAAGAGAGCTGCCAGGCCTCTGGAGGTAGCTTTTGCCTCTATTTCCAGCCATTCTCCCCCCTGGTGTTTAAATGTGTGGGCTCCCCTTTGAAGTCCTGCAGAGTGAAATCATCAGCAGGCGGCCTCCTTCCAAGGCATCTGTAGTGGCTCTGCTATCACACAGTTTGTCTCCCCTTCTGCCTGGGCCTGACAGAGATGGGGCTTATAATAGGGACAAGATAATGATCAAAGGGAAACTTGGAGTGAGGGCTACAGAAAATTTTGTGTGATTGATCCGGAGGTGGAGAAGGAGGAAGCTGCAGGGGTCTTGGCTGCAGATTTGGAATCCTGCTAGGAGTCACCTCTCTGGGAGCTGACCCACTAAACAGCTCCAGAACAGGAGAGCTGACATCCTACAGCCAGGCAGCAGAGGCTGGCCTCTCTCACCCAGACTCATCCACTCCCGACACAGCTCTGCCTTGACTTTACCCAGATCCTCCCTGATATGGAGGAAAGTGAAAAGGAAGGAAAGGGAAAGGAGATAAATCTACTCATCCTTCTTGTATTGCACACATTCAACTCAAGAGTCAAATTGGTGCTGAGCTTGGTGGTTCTGTCTCTTGACTGATCACCGTAGAGCATGTTAATCAAGTCTCACTGTGCAGTAGGTACTGCTGGGTCTAGGTGAATTGCTAATGGAAAAGATGGGTTTATTCTTGCTGTGGCTTTGGGCTCTGTTTCATCTTATTATCCCACCATTCTCCTCCTCTTTGGACCATGAGCATGTGTCCAAATGCCCCATGCTCCCTCTGGTCACAGGCCTTTTGGGCATGAGCAAGGCCTACTGTGTCCTCACTTGGCCCTTGAACATATCTTTACTCTGCAAGTCTTGTCTCAAAGAATGACTACCCTGTACCTTGATGGTTGGGCTCTTCGTCCTTCAGGTTTCCACTGGACCCTGCCATGCCTTCATCCACGCCATTTTGACACCTGTCTCAGCAAGTAAGCAAGAGCCTCCAGAGGACAGAGTCTGGGTCTCATTCATCTCTATCTCATTCATAGACACAGGGCACCTGGTACACAGTAGGTGCTCAAGAAGTAATGCTTGAAGGAAAGGGCAAGGGAAGGCCCAACATTTTGGTGGAGATGTCACTTGGAGCGCCCTGACAATAATGTGCTGGTAGGTACTCATGGGGGGATTGTACCTTCTGCTTTGGATGCCCAAAGGAGGAGTAATCCACTCTTCCCTGGAGTGGAGGTGAGAAGTGCATTTTATACATAATATTTTCAGACTAGGTCTTAATGGGTGAACAGTTGGAAGAGAGAGGGAAGGACACTCTGGAGGAGGGAAACAGCAGAAGCAAAGACATGTAACAGGCCATGGTTAGTGCTAAAATACTCAAGGAGCTGTATGGGAGATAGATAGATCATTTCAAGGGGAATGAGAGAAGGGGAAGAAAAATTTAAAAAAATTAAAAAACCCACAATCTAGTATTGTTTGAAATCTTTTATTACATAAAATTTTCAGTGTCTAAACATAAAGAGAATAGTCTAATGAACTCCTAAATCCCCATTGCCCAGCTTCAGCGACTATTAAGTCCTAGCCAATATTGTTTTATGTAGAACCCCATCCACTCTACCTCTACACTGAATTTTTTGAAGCAAATCCTGTAAGTTGTAATATTGAATCCACAAATATTTCAATATGTACCTTTAAAAGAGGAGGCATCTATTTTGGTTTTGTTTTTTAAAACATAACCACAATATGATTATCATACACAAGTGTTCTATAATAATTATTTAAACCATCAAATACACAGTGTTCAATGTCTTATTGGACCCTTTAAAATATAGTTTCTTTGAATCAGGATCCATTAGCAAGAATGGAAGGACAGGCATTACTTTGGGGACTTCAGTTTTTCATATCTGTAAGATGAAGCCTTGCTATGATTTGAATGTGACTCTTTTAAAATTCAGTTGTTGAAACTTGATGGCCAATGTGACAGTGTTAAGAGATGGAGCTTTTAAGGTATAGTTAGGTCATAAAGCCTCCATCCTTCGTGAGTTGGATTAAGGCCTTTATAAAGGGGCTTTGGGCAGCATGCAGATAGCTAACCCTTCTACCTTCTACCCTGTGAGGGCACAGAGTTCCTCCCCTCTACAGGTCTCTCCCCTCTGGAGCATGAACAAAATGGCACCATATTGGAAGGCAGAGAGCATCCCTTACCAAACCATTGAACATGTTGGCACCTTGATCTTGGCTTTCCGGCTTCCATAACTATGCAAAATAAATGTCTATTCTTTATAAATTACCTAGTCTTAGTATTTTTGTTATAGAAGCATAAATGAACTAAGGAAAACCCCTTTTAGATCTGATAGTAAGCCCTGCCATATAGTTATTTGTCAATGCATGTTTATAAACATCAGAGAGAGGAAGGAAAGAGGGAGACAAGAAAGGAAGGAAGGAAGGAAAGAAGGAAGGAAGGAAGGAAGGAAGGAAGGAAGGAAGAGTTGTTTTTTTTCTTTTTTTGAATGCTTTACTAACCCACAAACCCAAAGGTAAACTTCAGTGAAATGAACTTCATAACAAATTTTCTCAGGTCCTTGACCATCATAATAGCAGAATTTTGTTGTTGTTGTTACTGGGGGTTGAACCCAGGGTTTTGTACTTGCATGCTTAATAGCAGAATTTTAATGTCGTTATTAAATTTATTTTAAGGCTACAACTTAGGAAATTCATGCCCCAATAAGGCTGGATATCCATGTAGCTAAGATTATAAAGTAAGCCCACTGTGGGTCTCATTATAATGTGATTCTGGGGGTAATTTTTTTTTGGTCATCTTTCATTTGGATTATTAGTTTGGTGTCAGTGGTTTTACATTGGCCTCATCTATGAGAAGTTTTATAATATAAATCTGGTACATTTTCCCTGCTTGAAGCCTTTCTAGAGCTCCCTATTACTCTAGGGATAAATTTTAGACTTTTAGCTTTGATTACATGATCTTCTTCCCCTTTCCATACTTGACTCCTGACACAGATTTTGGTTGCAAGCAACAGAAATTGATGAGACCTGATTTAAGAAGAGATAATTTACTGAAGCAGTAGTGTAGCAGCTGCAGAGGGTTCATCACCATATATTCTTGGCACTATGGTTCCTATGCAAGCCCAAGGCATTGATGACTCTGTCTATGGGATTTCTCTTAGTCCACTACAATAAGGCTAGAAATTCCAGGGAGTCCATGACTGAGAGTTGTTCTCAAACATGGGTGGAAATTAGAGCATAGATACCATAGCTTCCTTATTTCTCAGATGGGGACTCTGAAGAACGTTGCAGAGAATTGAGCTTTAGCTTCCCTCTACAATAACCTATTATTTGTGCACTTTCTTTTCTTATCTTACTTCTCCACTCCTAAACTCTTTCCTTCTGTGATCACTTCCCAAATCCTTGTCTCAAGGTTTATTTCTGGGGTAACCAGCCTAGAGAGACAGTAATTAGCTCTCAGAACCATCAAGAAGCGAGGGAAGGGTTAAGAAATAAGTTGGAGGAGCTGGGGGGGAGAGTGCTTGCCTAACATGTGTTAGGCCCTGGGTTCGACCCCTAGCTCCATAAAAACAACAACAAAAACACAAAACATGCAAACACAAAACAAAACAAAACAAGAAGAAAGCAAAGAAAAAAGAAAAGGAAATTGGAACAAAGAGAAATGACATGACAAAACCCACAGAAGAACTCTCCTCATAGGCAATCTAGTGAAAACACCCAGTTACCATTGCTTTATATAGTCCCCATGACTATACTGTGCCTGCCCTGCCACTGGAGGACTCAGGCCAACCTGTGAGTCCCACTGTCCCCAGTGTCCTGGAAAATTCTTAATTCTTAGCAGATGTATCTATTTCATGAGCACAGACTACACAATATCACTGGGGTACCAGTAATATGGGAAAATAAGGATCAATAGAATTTAAGCATCTATATATGAGAGAAAGTTGATCTCTGATCAAGACTTTGAAAGTAGAAGAATCTCAAGCACAGAAATGAGCTCAAATACAGAAGAATCTAAATGCCAGCCATGCCTGCAGCCATAGCCCTGTGGCATCTGATCCCATCAGATCTCAGAAGCTAAGCAGGGTTGGGCCCAGTTAGTACCTGGATGGGAGACCGCCGGGAACACCAGGTGCTGCAGGCTTGGGAGAAGGACCTGGCAACCTCCTCCCCAAAATCAATCTGCCATTGAAAACCCTATGAACAGCAGAGAAGCACTGACAATAGTGTTTCCCCTGTTGTACAGAGGGTCGCTATGAGTCAGATACCGACTCGATGGCACCTAACAACAACAACAACAAATGCCAGCCATATGTATGCTCTAGCCACACCAAATGATGTGAACTTGTAGTTTCATCCCACCTACTCTGTCATGACATTCAGACTCAGCATTCCTTTCTCCCTCTTCTTTGAATGTTTTGTTATGAAAAAACTGCTTTGCCTTAAATATTCACACTTCTCTGTTACAGCTATAATGCCTTACCTATTTTCACAGGTGATATTGCATTATGCAGATGATACAATTCTGCTTGCTGAAAGTGAAGAGGATTTGAAACATTTACTGATGAAGATCAAAGAACTCAGCTTTCAGTATAGATTGCGACTCCATACCAACAAAACAAAAATTTTTATAACTGGGTCAGTATGCAACTTCATGATAAATGAAGAAAAGATTGAGGTTGTCCAAGATTTTACTTTACTTGGTTCTACAATGAACACCCATGGAAGCAGCAGTGAAGAAATCAAAAGACATGTTGCATTGGGAAAAGCTGTGGCAAAAGATCTCTTTAAAGTATTAAAAAGTAAAGACATCACATTGAAGATGAAGGTGCACCTGACTCATGCCATGGCATTTTTAGTCACATCATATAGTTGTGAAAGTTGGACATTGAACCAGGGAGATAAGGAAAAGAATTGATGCTTTTGAATTGTGGTGCTAGAGACAAATATTGACTATACCATAGACTGCCTAAGGAACCAACAGATCTGTCCTAAAAGAAATACAACCACAATGCTCCTTGGAAGCCAGGATGGCTAGACTGCGTCTTACATATTTTGGACATATAGTCAGGAGGAATCAATCCCTGGAGAAGGACATTGTGCTAGGGAAAGTGGCAGGTTAGCAACAATAAAAAAGGAAAACTCTCAACTAGATGGATTGGCGCAATGTCTACGGCAATAGGCTTAAACATAAGTAAGATGGTGTGCCTGGCACAGAATCAAGGAATGTTTCCTTCTGTTGTACATAGGGTTCCTATGAGTAAGACCTGACTCAACAGCACCTTGCTGTTTGTTTTCTATGTTCTCTTTGTATCCCTCACCTTGGTCATGGTGGTTATTGTGTAGTGTTGCACTAGGAAGTGTATCTTATCTGCTATGCACAGACCTTCTTGCAGATAGATATAACTCCCTTGCTACTTCCTTAGAATAACTCCCTTTCTACTATAAATCACACAGTGAGAGTTCAAGAATCTTTGTGTAATCAGAAGCAGCTGATCCACTGGAAAAGAGAATTCCACCATTTCAAATTATTACTATCAATGTGACCAAAGTCTTTTGGGGGAGGAAAAGTTAAAACTTATTTTACTTGTGAAGATAACTGATAGTGCCAGGGGTTTAATCAATTCAAATGATTCTATATTAACAGAGATTAATGAACCTGACCCAAATTTTTAAAAGATTTTGTATTAAAGACTATTCTGTCATTTGATCCATCAATGCACTCAGTTAATTCAGTCCTGGCTGGGTGTCAGGATGAGGATGGAGAAGACACTTTCTCAGAGTGTGCGGTTGGAGGTGGGTGGGGCGCATGTACACACATCTGCAGCAGATTGTATGTGTTTCTTGCTACATGGCAGGAACCAGTGCTGTGGACATTAAGGAGGAAGAAGGCAAGCCATTCTGGGGCAGGGTTTGAATGACTTCCTAGAGGAGACTCACAGTTTTCTCTCCTGGAGGAGTTTACATGGCACGGACCTTAGCAGACGAAGGGTACCTGGAAGGAAGGGTGAATATGAGCAAGGGCAGGCCAGAGTGGTCAGGAGGGATTTGGACCCATGTGATGTCCAGAGTGAGCCCTGGATGTGGAGGCTGAGTGGATAGTATTGAGTTTGGGGACAGAGTGTGGGACAGTATGTGACTCGTGAATTCCATCCTGAGGAGTTTAGACGTATCCTTTGGAGGAAATAGAAAGCTACTGATGGTTTTGGCAAGGGAGTACAGAGGAGGAAAAATAATTTTGTCTTTGGCCTTTATTGTTTTCAACTGGGATTCCCTGTGACAAACAAGACAAACAAGAGAAAAACAAAACTTTGTTAATATGTATACCTCACGTAAACATGGACAAAAACCCAGAGGAAGGAGGAAGTGCTTAGAGTCGATGGCAATGAAAGTGTTTAAACCTCAGGCTTAGATACAATCCTTTTCTGAAACAAAGGAGTTATGGGGAAAGGTCTTGTTAAGAGATGAGCAGGAATTCCAACCTGACAAACGCCAGATTTGTCATGGCAATCTGAAGCATATGCCTTCTCCACTGTTCTAGAATCTCTAATGATTTAGTGGGTCCTTTTCCTAGTGTTGAGAGGAAGAGACCCTTCAAGGTGATTCCTTTAGAGATGTGAATTTCTTTTACAAAAGGACCACTTTTCAGAACTACTACTGAGTCTGAAGTTTCTTAAAATAACCAATTCAAAATAATCTTTATGCCAAAGAGGCAATTTGGGCGTGGCATATCCTGGTCTTCTATAGTCATATTTTGGGGCCATGAGTCCTGAGACCAATCAGGACAGAAATGATCAATCCATCTTTCTGAGACATTGAGGCTCTGAGAGATTGGGGGACCATCTCTTACTGGTCACATGACTTTAAGCATGATTAGAAGTCTGTCTCTTTATCTGTGATACCAGGCTAATATGGTTCCTTCAAAATTAAAAGGGATAAACTGGGCATGATGACGCACATCTGTAATCCCAGCATTTTGGAGACAAAGAAAGATCATAAAAGGCCATGGTTTGTAGGCTAGAGAAGGGATGGAAACCTTGTGAGGATGCTAGTATGTGTATCCAAAAGAGAGATGAGTGGGACTTTTCTTTCTTTTTTATTTCTCTTTTTCATTTTTTGTTGTACTTGGGGGTTGAACCCAGGGTCTTGCACATACTTGGCATATGCCTTACCATTGAGCTGCTTCTGCAACCTATTTTTTAGTGTGCTTTTTTGGAGACAGAGTTTCACTAAGTTACTCAAGGTGCCTCTAGCTCAAACTCATGATCCTCCTGCCTCTGCTTCCCAAGTCACTGGGAATACCATGTCCGGAGAGTGGGACTTTCCTAATGCTGTTGTTGTTGGGTTCAGCTAAGTTAGATCCAACTCATAGCACACCTATGTACAACAGAGCAAAACACTACCCAACACTGCCATGCACACTCTCTTTTTATGTTTGAGCCCATTGTTGCAGTCACTGTGTTTCTTCTCATTTTGAATTGTGACACATCAGCTGAAGAAGGTCCCAGGGGCTTTATTCGGTTTTCATTGGCTCTACTTTGAGGAGTCAACTCTTCCCCAGTCATTTCTTGAATGCCTTCCAATCCCAGGGGGCCCATTTGCCATATTTTTGATATATTTGATAGTGTTTCTCTGCTATTCATAGGGTTTTCAATGACTAATAGTTTCAAGAGTGGGCTGCTGGGTCCATCTCCCTGGTCTATCTTAGTCTGGGAGCTCACCTGAATCCTGTCCACCATGGGTGGCCCTGCTGGTGTCTGAAATACCGGTGGCTCAGCTTTCAACATCACAGCAACACACAAACCCCAAAACAAAACAAGCTGATAGGCACAAAAGGTTTCTAATGCTGTAGTAGTGGCAATTCAGAAGAAAGGCTGGAAGTAAGGTTGGAGGCAGATGGAGGAGCTGAGAGAGACTAAGAAGTTTCTAAGCTCTTAGATCAGCACATCACATGCTCCCTAATTTGGCCATTGATCTGCCTCTGGCCTCATTTTGTGTAATGCCTGATCATTTCCTACATGCTCCAGAAATGCTCCCCTGATATGTACCCCATAGAAGCCCCACAGTCTCAATCCTTAATGTCTTTGCCCACGAATTCCCTCTGCTTAGAACAACCTCCTCTCATCCCTTCCCTGCCTCCTGTGTCCAGGAGCCCCTCCTCCCAAAGCTAGACTTGCTCCTCACAAAACACTTGTCCTTGCCCTGTTTCACCCACCAGTGGGGCTCCTTGCTTACTTTCCCAGCTCCCCTCAGGTATTGTAAGCTCCCCAGGGCCTCTTATTTAAACTGTGTTCTTGGCAGCTGGCAACACAGTACCTAGCAGGCACTCCATAAATGTTATTGACCTGAACTTAACTTGCTTAGTCCAGTAGTTATTTGGTAAAGTCCCAAGCCAGTGTTTCCAAACGGGGGTGAGCTCCCGTTTGGCACCTCCAGAGAACAGCGGGATCAGAAGGCAGGCTGGGGGCAGGGGGACACAGCCTCGATATACCCACTTGGACAGAACTCCTGGGTGGCTCAGAGACACACACCCACTCATCAGAAAGTGCTCTTTGCCCCTCTGGTTGTTGTGTGAAAGACTACTGCTTGGTCTTTTCCTAAGGAGGCTAAGAACATCAGTCATGTGTGACCAGTGAAAAGGCTGTCATCTGGTGTCAGCTAAGGCTCAGAGTGGAGGCCTGCATGGAGCGATGCAGCTATGCCTTCCCGGGTCACACGGGCCCCTTGGGTCCACTTTCAGAACACTTTGCTCCTCCACATCACACCCCTCCTGACTTCCTCCACGGCTTCTCATTTCCCCCCAAAGATCGAGTTTCCAGCTTTAGGTTGTGACTTTGGCAGCCTCATCCTCTGAGGTGAAGCATGATACAGCGGAGGCCACTTGGAGACGTCCCTTGGGAAACCTGATGAGACCTGCCTAAGGTTCAAAAGCGTCGCCCACAAGCTCAGGCAGGAGTGGGGGACATCTGCGGCACTGGAGGCGGGCATAGCACGTGCGCTTCTTTAGAGACAGGGTGCAGCAAATTCGTTACTGGCCCGGGGCTTCGCGCCAGCCCCTCCTTGCCATTATATTAGCTTCCTTCTCTGGACCAAAGGGAGGGAAACTATTTCCTCCCAAGGGGGCTGAGGCCCTGTCACTAGGTGAGGAATTGGAAGCACACAGCCCTCAGTGCTTGGCCCCTTCCCACAGCCTTCGCGACGTGGGCTCCTGTGGAAGCAGAAATGGGATTGAATGGGCAAGAGTCTTTATGAAGAAAATGCTGATATGAGGCTAAGGAGAAAAGAAACAGGAGTAGGGAGGGATGAAGCTCAGACTTTGATGACAGGCGGATCCTTATGAAGGCCCGGATTGAAGGAAGAATTTGGAAGAGGCTGGGGTCACGTGTGAGTTCCGTGGGAGTCTCCGCTAGAATCCTGCTGCAGTGGAAATGGCCTGACTCTATTTCCTCTCAGTGCCTAGTCATCAACAGGAAGCCACCTGGGAGAGAGCAGCCTGGGGGACACAGAGGAGGGAGAGGCAGGGGCTGGGAGATTCCTGCCCTCTGTCCCTCAGGTTCTCTGTGGAGGAGCGGAGTCTCCTACAATCCATAGCATGACAGCTGCCAGGTGCTCCTTTTCCTTCTTTGTCCATCTCACGGAGATTCAGATTTCTTCCACTCATCTGGTTAGTTTGCTAGGGCTGCCATAACAATATGCCACAGATGGGGTGGCTTCAACCCCAGAAATTTGTTCTTTTGTAGCTCTTGTAGCTGGAAGTCCAAGCCCCAGGTGTCAGCAGGCATGGTTTCACCTTGGCTTGCAGATGACAGTCTTCTTGCCATGTCTTCACGTGGTCTTTCCTATGAACACTCACTACTCGTGTCTCTCTTATAAGGACACCAGTCCCATTGGACTAGGACCTCACCCTTATGGCTCACTCAACTTTAATTGCCTCTTGAAAGTTCCTGTCTCCAAATACAGTCACCTGGAGGGCTAAGGCTTCAGCACACGCATTGGACAGGCATGATTGAGTCCATAATGTCCTCATATAATTCATTTAGTGTCCTGCCTTTTTCTTTCCCTCCCCTTTTCCATCTTACTCCTTATTCTTTATATTAAGAGCCTGTCATGCTCCACCCCATGTGCAGGGACAAATGAAGTATTTTCATTCTCAAAGATACCACAATCTGTTAGTAAGAAGAAGTCAGGACTGATAATATATAGTGACTCATACAATGACAAGAGTCTGCCTGGATCACAGAGGAAATCTCAGATCCAGCCTTGACTTGTGGATGTGGTAGAAGAACACTTCCTGGAGGAGGTGGCATCCAAGTAAGCTTTAAAACATGGTAAAATTTAGCAGCGGAGATGATGGGAAAAGAGCATGTGCAAATGCAAGGCACCTTGAGAGAGGAGAGCCTGCTCAAGGAACTGCTGCTGGTCCATGGGACACGGGGCACAGGATGCACTTGAAGGATGCGCTGAGAATGAGGAACGGGGAGGGGTGGAGGTACTGCTACTGCTGGCACTGGAGGGCAAATCACAGGAACCTGACGCCCTGCTCAGAATTGGGGTCTACATTGAAGACGGTGACAGTCCTTCTCCCCCCTCTCCTCCCCTCCTTGTCAGATAGATTAACAAATTAACTCTGCAACATCTCAGATACCTGATCTTTACCAGTGCCCGCAGTGCTCTTCCTCTTGTTTTTGCAAAAACATCAGACACAAATGACACTCGCATGGAGAAGGGACCTTCCCCGCTCTGCTGTGCCCTCCTTTCCCCTGCCCACTCCTAAACAGAATATGCAGCTCCGAGGGATGCAGCTGTCCCCGTGCTATGTGCAGCGGCGTGCCATGATCCCCTGTTATTAACACAAGCGCTGAGTGTGCCAAGGAGGTGCCCTCCTCTTAGGAGCTGCACGTGAAAGGGCCAAGACTCATCCTGTTAAGACCCGAAAGAGGCAATTTGAATTTCCTGTGGCTGTAGAGATGCCGCCACCTTGATTACATGTGCTGAGTAAATGGTATGCAGCAGGGTGCTCTGTGATCACAGACTCCGGGCACAGGATTCAGATGGAGGTGCAGACTTGGCCAAAGAGGCACACACTACCAGGCTGTGCTCAGGTGCAATCAGTATTTGGCAGGCACGGAGTTTGGGGCTTATTCATTTCAGGGATGGAAGGGGTTAGGGAACAGTGAGACTGAGGGATTGTTGCTGCCCATGGGGAAGACTGGGCACAGGCAGCATTAATTAGCAAAAGGTCATGAACACACAGGTAGATAGTGGAAGAGTCAAGACTGGAACTCAGGGAACCTCAGGGTCGGTCCAAACCTGACTCATTTGTTTGTGAAACATATTTCAAATGCCTACTACAAAGTGAGCCTGCATCCATAACCCTGTGGCATCTGATCCTGTCAGATCTCAGAAGCTAAGCAGGGTTGGGCCTAGTTAGTACTTGGATGGGAGACCACCTGGGAACACCAGGTGCTGTAAGCTTGGGAGACAGACCTGGGCAACCCTCTCCCCAAAATCAATCCACCATTGAAAACCCTATGAACGGCAGAGGAGCACTGACAATAGTGTATTGCCTGTTGTATGTAGGGTTGCTATGAGTCGGATATCGACTCGATGGTACCTAACAACAACAACTACAAGGAGATCAGCATACCTGGGCAAGAAGAAGAAAGGATTTTACTCAAGGAAGTTAGAGTCTGACCATATTCTATAAGCATTTAAACCTACATAGAAACCTACATGAAGATGGGCCCTGGCTCCAGAGCTTCTGATTTAATAGGTCTCTGGAGGGTCCCAGGTGGCGGTGATCACTGAAGCTCCTGTGGCAGAGAACTGATGGTCTGGAGCCACGCTGACCAGCACATGGCTTTGGAGCATTTGGATGGGCTAGTTAACAGACTGATAGGCAAAGAGACTTAGAAAGAATGCAAGGATTTAAAATATCTCAGGAATAACTTTTTGTGTTGATCTTCTCTCGAAATCATCATGCTTTGGATATATTGGGCTAAATAAAATATATAATTAAAATTAGCCAAGGGTGGTGGCACACATCTGTAATCCTAGCACTCAGGAGGCTCAGGCTGGAGGGTCACAAGTTTAAAGCCATTTGGAACTACATATAGAGAGTGCGAGTCCAACCTGAGCTACACAGCAAGATGCCCTGTATATAAAAAAAAATCACCTGTTTCTTTTTACTTTTAAAAAATGTGGTTACTATAAAATTAAAAATATGTATGTGCATCACATTTTAATACTACTGGAAAGTGCAAGTCTAGAGGGAAATAAATGGATACCCACACTTTTCTTCAATACTGCAAAATCTCACTCCTGAGCTCATACACACACACACACCACATCATCATCATCATCATCGTCATCATCAATGCACAAGGACACAAAATAGCATAAAGGGGATGGCCACTGGTCAGATCTGAGGCAGTATAGCAGGCATGGAGAAAACCTTTCCCCTGGAGTCACATTGCCTGGGTTCTAAGCCCAACTACAATGATTATCTGTTGGATGACCCTGATAAGTTAATCCTTTGTGCCTCTATTTCTCCATCTATAGAATGAGGGGATGGACCTGTTGAGTTTTCATTGAAATAATGTTAGATATTATTATTATTCCCACCTTTCTAAATTTGTTCTGTTGAGATTTGGCTCTGTGGTCACTTGTCCTTGAACCCAAACTTAGTCATTTATGGTGTGCATTTTTTATCCTAGCTAATGCAATCCATAGGCATCAGTTTAATTCTACTTTATGATCTTTTATCATAACTCAAGAAATGTCCCTTACCCTTTTTGTGAAATTTAAGGGAAAAGAAAAGTTAGATAAAATAAGATGCATTGCTGCCCCTGGCAGAATAGAGATGATAGGTTTGGTTCCCTCCTTTCAAGTTCTCTGCTGGCATCAGACGACATTGTGAATTGGGGAAATTCTCAGTGCAATGAAGGCCAAATTATTGAGGCAATTTTCTTTCTGCCTAAGTGTCATTGGGACTCAAAAATTCACCTTTTAGTTGGAGTATCTGAATGGAGATGGAATAGATAGATCATGGCCAACCAACCTATGGTGGTATTTCTTCCATTTTCAGACTGGTGGGCCCAGCTTAAGAATATCCTGTGCCTTCCAGAGACTCAGTGCCTCCTTCCGTCCACACTACAAAAAGCAGGGGGTTCTTGAGGTCTTGTCACAAGCCCTGGCTCATAAGATTGCCTGTACCCTTAGAAGATCAAAGTTTATTGTAGTATTTATATTACACGTCAAAAGAAGCCGAGAGGTGTGAACTGAAGCTAACATATCTGATAGTAAATGTTGATAGTAATGGGAACTGGAGCAGGAAGCATGCAAAAGCTGGGTAGACTGTGGTATTTAAAATGTTTCTGAGTGTGCCATTCTTTTGTCAGCTCAAAGATACAAATAAACAGCATTAGGCCAAAGAGCTAAAATTTTCTAAAAAGATCAAAGTCTACAAACAAACATGTATGAAGGAGTGATGGGAATGTATCTCATTAGCATCTTTCTTCAGAAGTTCTTGACCTGAGTTTTGTCCAGGATGAAGGGGAGGGACAGGGAAGGAGAGGGGAATGATCTTGGACAGGGAAACTGTCATCTGTCTGAGGGGTTTCAGTAGAAGAGAGCTCAGTCTGTAATTTGAATCTGTTCAGACATACACAGACCTAGTGACTGGTCCACTCCCTGGTAGACTAAGCCATCCACCTTCAGGGATCAGTGAGACCATGAGGTCCTGTTTCAACTTTGTCAACTGTGCAAGAATGAGAATAGTCTGGAAGAGTCCAGAATTGATGTGTTTTAGACTTCAGTGTGGCACTAAATACATAAACACAGGCACACAATGGGCCTCTTTGAGCCTCCCTTCCTTCAACTGAAAAATGGAAGCAATTGCCTTAGTTTACAAGGTTGTTGTGAGGATTACATGAGCAAATGCACATAAAAGTGTCCAATTAAAAGCTCAAGTGATTACAGGAAAGACACAAAAAGGCTTTGTTAATTCCAGAAAGTCAGAAGTTTTAATGTGCTGTGGCATCACTGAAGATTCTGAGGAGGAGTTGGGTTAAGAACAAGGTATTTATGGGACCTTTGCTGACTATTAAAGTTTATATTATTATTGCAATAGTACATGCATATAGTAAAAATTTGGGGAGAATGACATAAGAAAAGAAAAGTCATTTCTAATTGTACCATGTAGAACTAATGCTTGTTAAGATTTTTGGAAAATCTATAGCATATATGACTTAATTTGGCCAAATAGAAGAGAAAGAAAATTCTGTCATTGAATATTATTAAAACACAGAGACTTGGGGGAAAATTTGGGTCTTGGGTAGGGAAAGTAGAAGGAGATAAAGTTGGAGATGCATCAGACAGATTTTGTATACAAAGCCACCAAGAATCTTCCCTTTTTGCTTTCTTCATTGGTTGTTGTTGTTCTTCATTGGAGGAAACCCATAAAAATCTCAACTTTCTCTGTCTCCCCTTCCTACTCTCTGACCTTCTGCTTTTGTAGAGTCCATAACACATTGACACAGTTTACCATGGGAAATTGCCTAAGAAGAAACCAGAGGACTCAGGGCCTGTCCCTCCCTCATGGAATTCTTACCCTAAAGTGCAGTTGTCTTGGGTAAAACAAAGTGCCCATTTGCTGGCTCCTTGCATGGGCTACCCACTAGTCATTAGTGCCAGGAACATGGTGGACCCTGCAGGGTTCAGCCTGCAAGCCTGTGACCTGCTGCACCTGTAAAGTTCTCCTAGAGTGACTTCCCAGTCTCCTAGCTTTTGGGACCTTGAATATTTTCCACCCCCTCCTGCATCCTCTATAATGAGCTTTGTCCATGGGACATGAGACTGAGAAAATGGGGGATTTAGATATCTTTCTGATTCAAAAGGTGAAGTAATGAGGCAACGGAGAGAAAGATGGGTGGATTAAATGTGTGTGAATATGTGGAGGAGGGAGGCAGGGGAAGAGAGTGAATGATAAAGAGATACCAAGCGGACATAAAAACATAAAGGGTAGAGAAAGGAAAGGGGAGAAGGAGAGAGAAAACCAGAAAATCAAAACTGGATAGTGAAAGGGACAGAGAAGAGAAAAGAACAGAAGGGAGACAGAAAGGATGCCTGAGTGACGAAGAGACAGAGTGAGCACAGAGGAGACAGCCATTACCACTTAATGATTAACACAGGATTAAATGAAATATTCATGAAAGGAGAGTGGAGCTATAGACAAATGCAAACGCCATTTCCCTGGCCCCTCCGCCTCCTACTCAAAGGTGGATTCCTTAGAGATGCATGGCCTCTGTTGTCATTACATGGGAACAATGGATGGATGTTACCAGGAGAGGAAGCTCGTTTCTTTGATGGCATTTGACTCCATTACAAATACTTTTGTGCATCTGGTTGGATTGTTCTGAGATTCTGTGAAAGCAGGCACTATAGAGAGGGCTTTTGGCACCTAGGAGATAATCCAGATGGCTTTTCCCTCCTTTGAACTCTTATCTGTGGTCAGTGGCTAAGAGTTTCCGAACCAGGGTCTTCCTCTCATCCAGGAGATGACTGGAAACATTGTCCTTGAGAATAGCAGCTGCTTTGCACACAACCACCCAGGGCCCAGCACTGGTAAGAGAAACTCACTAGGTCCAGGGTACTGCTGTTGGTCGTCTGACAAGCCTGTGCCAACAAGCAAATAGTCTTCTTGGGGATGTCCAAGCCTCCACTTCCTATGTATGTGCACATACTCTCACCTCACTTGCAGCTAGCATTACCATGGACTGGCAGGGGCCATGTGAGAGTGGTTTCCCAGGGATGGACAAAGAATGAAGGCCTGGAAACTATCCCTTTCTCTCCCTTTCCCCCTTGTATTTCAACAACATGGGATGAAACTGTTGCCCCTTCCACCGGATGTTGTCTCATGGGAGCAATGTCAAGATTGGTGACTGGGAGTTGGAGTCTCTATTGCTCCTCCATACAAGTTCATCTTTGGTGTTGCTTTGTGGGACTGCTGCTTTTCATGCACCCCCTCCCCCCGCCCAATGCACTGACCTGCCTGAAGAGCTGTTTGTTTTCTTGCTGGAGAAGTCTGGGCTACCTTTTCCCCTACTTTTGCCTTGTTTCTAAAGTGCCAATATGTCCCTCTATCCCTTATCTCACAACTCCCAGTGCCATCTTAGGGTCTGGGATAGAGTTCATGGATAGTTCCACAGTTCAAAGGATATTTTGGACACAGGACCATGGGCTGGAACTTAGCTCAGTTGGTAGAGTGCTGCTCTGCAGTCTGTGAGGTCCCAGGTTCAATTCCCAGCAATGCAAAAATGGAAGGGGACAGCAACCCATTCCCAAGGCAATCCTGAAACAATCAGCCATTGAAAACCCTATGAGGGTCACTATGAGTCAGATACAACTTGACAGCACCTAACAACAACAACAACAGCAACAACACAGGACCATAGGACTAAAAGAGGCAAATACAAGAAGACTGGACTGCTGCAGGTTGACCCAACAGAGAGGACTGACTTCCCACCTCTCCATATTGCTATTGGGAACATGAGTGTCCTGTCTGGATTCAGAAAAAGGCAAAGAGGTAACTCCAAAACAGGACAGTGTTTGGAAAATGGTACCTGTGGCCACAGAAAGATGCAAGTATAACAAGCCAAGAAAGGCTGGACAAAGATCAACCTTTCTAGGTACAACCTCGGATGACTTGCCACTGTTAGTCCCATCTTTACAAACAAGAGCTGTGTGTCTTTCCCCTGATACCTCATTTATTACACCTAATGAGGGTATATCTTGCGCTGAAGTCTCTGAGGTCCCCAGTTCAATTCCCAGCACCGCATAAATGGGAGAAGGACCTGGCAATCCACTCCCAAGGCAATCCTGAAGCAGTCAGCCATTGAAAACCCTATGAGGGTCGCTATGAGTCGGATACCGACTTGACGGCACCTAACAACAACAACAATGAGGGTATATTGTCTGTTTTGAAGGCCAGGACAGGACTGAGTGTCTGGAGGTGTTCAGTTCAATTGATTGATTAAATGATTATGTGCAAGAGATGTCCTATCCCATTTCCCTGGACCATCTTTCCTCTCTAGTCCATCATACTCTCTAGCTGCCTTTCATTCTCCTTATTCATCTTGTTTATTGCACGTTTCCCATCAAATGTGAACTCTCCATGACAGCAAAGATGGTTTTAGTTTTGCTTGCATGTTTGTTTCGCTGCTATATGCTCAGGCCTATCACAGTGCCTGGCAATATTAAGTATTCACTAATTATTGTTTGCCTCCAGCCCTACCACTGTGGGCTCCCATCCCATCAGATCTTGGAAGCTAAGCAGGGTTAAGCCTGGTCAGTACTTGATTGTGAGACCGGCTGGGAACAGCAAGTGCTGTAGGCTTGGGAGAAGGACCTGGCAAAAACCAATCAGCCATTGAGAACCCTGTGAATAGCAGAGAAGCACTAACAGTACTGTTTTGCCTGTTGTACATAGGGTCACTATAAGTCGGACACCAACTCGACAGCACCTAACAACAACAACAACAACAGCAACAATTATTGTTTATTTAAATACTTATCCTTTTAAAAACATAAGTCATGCGTATTCCTTTATGCAAAGCAAAACCCAACAAAAACATATAAACATAAGTCTACATCTTTTCTTGATGTAAATCCCTTAGAATGCATGACCTCATTCCTTAACTTTCTAAATAGAACTAAAATAATAAAAATAGGTGATATTCTAAATACTTACAGGTAATATCTTTAATACTTATTTCAGTTAGTAAGAAGTATTTTATTGAATTCACTCATTTAATTCCTGCAATAACTTTTTTCTCTGGGTGAGGGAAATGAAGCACAGAGAGGTTGTTTGCCACAAACCACTCAGAAATTGTTATAAGCCCAGCATTTGGACCCAGGTTGTCTGATCTCTGAGGCTCTGGGCTGAACCACCACATTATATTGTTTCTGAACATGAATTAGGTTGTTTGCAAAGTGTTATTGTCTCCATTATGGAGGTCGAATCTTAGATCACAGTGACCCCCTCAAGGGATATTGGGGTAGAAGAGACATCTTGCCATACCAACCACAGGATATTATAGTTTTCTGACATTTCTTTCTCTCTCATTGCCAGCTGTTGCTAGTTGATATCGTCAGGACTTTTCTGAAAAGTCTTCCACAGTGGTGCATCTGGTCTGCTAAAACCAGATCATAAAGACTTTGGTTTTATGTCCAAGGGATTAACCTACTAAATCCTACTAGTGAGGTCCTTGAGAACTCTGTAAACTGTAGAAAATCAATAACCTCTAAAGTGTGACCTCTCCACGGACTGAGGTTGTTGAGAGGTTCTCTGTAGTCTCTGAAGACAGAAGTGTCCTGGAGTTGGGAGGCAGGCTTATCAGGCACTGGGGGTCTGTGTTGCTTTATGACCCTTCATCCTACAGATCTGATGGTCTGTTGCATGCTAGGTTCATCTCAAGTGTGTGTGTGTGTGTGTGTGTGTGTGTGTGTGTGTGTGTGCATATGCATGTGAGAGCATGCCTGCATGTGCATCTAAATCACCATAGCTCTTCTTATTGTGTTCCAAAAGAGGAGTGACAAGTCAATGCAAATAGGTATGACACATGCATCTCATTTACAAGAGTAAATGTAAAGTAAATGTAAAAGTAAATGTAAAGCCCTGATGTGCCAGAGAGTAATTTTTGTCTTCAAGGTATATTGGCTTCTAAGAACTCCATTGAACATGAATTGTTCTCTACTAAAGCAATGATGTTGGGAGAAGGGCCTGGCAATCCACTCTCAAGGCAATAGTCAGCCATTGAAAACCCTATGAGGGTTGCTGTGAGTCAGATACCGACTTGACAGCACCTAACAACAACAACAACAACAACAAAGCAATGATGTAGACATTGACCCATTCCATATAGATTTATGACATAAAGCAAAGGTGGTAATGAGGGATCAAGGGTGTTAAGTGGTAGAGCACTTGTTAAGCATGCATGAGGCTCTGGGTTCAATCCCTAGGACTGCAAAAAACCAAATGCACACACACATACACACACACGTGCGTGTGCACGCACAAAGAAAAAACTGAAAAACAGTGGGAGTTACAGTTAGGAAATAATACATCCACCTGACTCAGGTATTGAAGGCTTGGTTCCCAGTGCAGTAATGTTCAGGGGTGAGCCCTTGGGAGATGACTAGTCTCTGAGAGTTCTAACTTCATTAGTAGATTAATCCATCAATGGGCTCATAGCTGAATGGCCTGCTCAGAGATGGAGCATAGTTGGATGAGGTAGGTCACTGGGAGGGTATATCTTATCACTGGCCTTTTCTTGTGTTCTCTCTCTCTCTCTCTCTCTCTCTCTCCCTCTCTCTCTCTTCCCCTCACCCTCTCTCTCATCTCTATCTATATCTTCTTCTCCTTTTGTATCCTGGCTACCATGAATGAAACTGCTTTACCCCATCACACACTCTCCAACAGGATGCTCACCCTCATTTCACATAGAAAGTAATAGGGCTAAGTGACGGTGGACTGAACCCTCTGAAGCCGTGAGCCAAAATCAATCTTTCCTCATTTAAGTCAACTTTCTCAGGTACTCTGTGATAGCAGTGGAAGTTTGACTGATACAGGTAGCAAGGTGCTAGGTTTTGGAATGGCCTCAAGTAATTTTTCCTTCTAGTAGGTTTATGATTATGAGTGGTCAATGACTGAGGAAATCTATCTTTATTTAGATTATGTGAGTTCCTATTAACCAGTTTCTTATCTTGACATTATGAATTCCATTCTTCAGACAATAAACAAAGCACCAGGTACATAAAATCAAGGTCAAAATATTTATATGGCTACTTATTCCTTTCCCAAACATAATTTTTGTTGTTATTGTTGTTGCTGTTTTCCCTTAAGCCATGCATATTGACAAGAATGGGAAGAAATTCAGTGAAGAGATTTTCAAATAGTTGTAATCAAAGATCCATTCTGGAGCCAGGTACCATGGTGCACACTTGTAATCTCAGCAACTTGGGAGGCTGAGACAGGAGGATTATAGTTTTGAGGCCAGAGGCAGCCTTTCCAACTTAGTGAGATTCTGTCTCAAAAAATAAAAAGGGGCTTGGGGTGTACCTCATGAGTATAGCACTTGCCCAACATGTATAGGACCCAGTGTACAACTCCCCAGTACTGGGGAAAAATATTCATCCTGTAAGTAACATTTTTGACACTTATTTTACATTGAGTATAGTGCTAAGAACTTTACTGAATTGATTCATGTCTTCATCACAATATGAACAGAAAGCATGAGTGTAAAGAATGTGGAAAAACCCTTAAGGTAAACTCTTCCCTCAATCCAGAGTAGGAGAACCCTGCCTGCAACTGTTCTTCTGGCCAAGAATCTCACTCCTGATTCTTCTTTCAAACTTCACATGCATCAGATACTGCCTTGTCCATGAAGCCCTGATTCCTGCTAAAAATGTGGGATTTTTCCTCATTTATGTCCCCAAAGCTACCTGCTTACATTCTCATATGGCATGGATCCTGTTCTTCCAGGCATTGTGGTTCTTTGAGGCTGTGTGACGTAACAGGAGCAAGCTGCCTGGCATCATAAATCATTAGTTTGCTTTTTCTGAGGTTCCCTGGGTCAGCAGTACTGATAGCAGATTACTTACATCAGGGGTCTTATGATACTCAAAAAAATATATATATATAGATAGTACTTTGTTAGCTGCAAACATCATTTGAAAGATCATTACTGAATACATTAAAACAAGTACTGAGCTGAATTCATCTTTGTGTTCGAAGATGCTTTGAAACTTTCCTGAGAACTATCAGGTCAATGTTTATCCAAAGAATTTTTTTAGGAGACAAACAGATGCCTTCTTCATAGCTAAATAGCTATGAGCATCTCAAGAGTATAGTCATCAAGACTCAGAATCAGGCTGTACTGACCCTTAGCTGGAGCTGGGTGCCTCAGACAAATGAGGCAGCACACTCCCTTTTGATGGCTGAGAGGACACAAGACTAGGACAGATGCTGCTCGTCAGTAAAGAAGAGGTTACTCTTTTTTGTAGCCCTCCTTTATGTGACAAAATCCTTGATCATGAGGTCCAGGTCAAAAGGCTCTATGTCAGAGATGTGATAGACATGCTCTATGTGGGGCAGAAAGACACTTGGCTGACTTTGACTCCCCAAAGCAGGCATGCTTGGCTGTTCTTTGCCTTTGGAAGGAAGACTGGTGCGGTGACAGAATAATTTCCATGGCAACAGACTGTCTGATATCAAAGGACAAAAATGAAAACTCCATGTGCCAACTTTCTATTTATGTGATGCTTATCACATTGCCTCCTATGACGCAAAGAGGGCTTGCTCTCTCAGCAAACGTGCTTCTTTCTAAATGATACCAATATAGAAATTGTGCCACATCCATTAGTCCTTTCACATCTAAAGGTCGAGTGTGCTATTTTTGTATGGTGATGTTTTTAATAGTTTGAATGGATCTGTTGATGTCCTTGTAAACAGGTTTTGTTGAACCTTCTAGGGGGGACACCATGGGTAGTAAAGGAGGCATCTAGCATCCGGGTCTTGGTTTCCTTGGAAATGAGGGATGGCCATTGGCCTGCCACCTTGCTCTAGGGTAAAGGAACAAGAAGTGAAATTGGAGGACCTGGAAAGATCCTGTGTGACAGAGTAAGTCTATGGCATATAAATATTTTGACCTTGATTTTATGAGTTTGGTGCTTTGCTTATTGTCTAGAGAATGGAATTCATAGTGTCAAGACAAGAAACTGATTAATAGGAAATTGCATAATATGTATGAAAGATAGGTTTCCTGTGTCACTGATGACTCAATCACATCTACAGGCATCTCCCTGAAATTGATGACATCCCAGAGAAGCTCTGTTCTCACCCCTGGGTAAGAACCTTGATGCCTTCAGAAGCTTTCTCACTGTGACCTATGTCCTGACACCTCAAGGCACAGACTTTGTTTCTGGCCTCTTTCTTGACCCCAGGTATCTCCACAAACCACACAGCCCTATGTCATTGTTCCTTAGGAGTCAACTCATTCTAATTCATCCCTGTCTACCCAAACCAGAAAGCAAGTGTACCAAGAGAAACCTAATCGCCTTCCCTTCCTCTGTAGCCCAGAGACTGGATGCCAAGCACTGTCTGAAAGGAAATATGTTCTTCAGGTCAACAAGATGTCCACAAAAGCATACAAATGACATCTTTAAAGTGAGTGAGTGGTTATTACAATGCTCTAAGATTACTATGGTAATGGTTACATATCTTCAAATACATTGAAATGCCTTCAATTGTCCACTTCAAGTGGGTGAATTATAAGTATGTTGTGTGAATTACATCACCATAAGGCTGTTTCATAATATATCTTTCATATACCATGAGGATGATAATTAATTACAATGTATTGAATATTTGAAATTTTGCTAAAATATTGCAAAATAGGTATGTGATGTAATGTGTATGTTAATTAGAATGGTTTAGTTATTCTACAATGTATATATTTCAAAACCTTGTGCTGTATGTTATAGATATAGATGATTATTACCAATTAAAAATAAAGCTTTCTTTAAAAGTAAGTTAGTAGAAATATATGCCAATCACATGAAATTAGTGGGACCCAAATTTTAAAATAAGCATATGTGGAAGTAAATGAGTAGATTTAGAGGGTAACTGTTGTGTGTATTATAGTATGGTGTATGTAGTACATGGGGTATGGATGTGGTAATGGAAGTATGCAAAGAGCTTCCACATCCTTTTTGGTACAATGTCCCTGAACTCCCTCTTGTTGGAGTATATGCTTCTTTTAAGTGCTCCATATCATTGTGGGTCCACCTTTGCTAAGTCGGTCAGTCATCACACCCTGTGGTTGTTGTTTGTATATGTCCTCCTCCCTTATAAGCTTTCATGGGAAAGCATTGGGTTTTCCCATGCTGTATATATGGGATGCCGCACAAAGTCTGGTAGGTAACTTGTGGACTAAAAGCCGGGGCTTCTCAGCCTCCACAGCACTGGATAATTCTTCATTGTGGGGGCTGTCCTACGCATTATAGGAAATTCATCAGCAGCCCAGCCTGTACCAACAGCACTCACCACAGATGTGACAATGCAAAGTGTTTCAAGACTTTGAAATATGTTTTCAGGGGGCAAAATCACTCCCAACTGAGAGCTACTGCTCTAAGGCAATAATAGTCAATTATTGCTTGAATGTCCAATAAATATTGCTGATCACTTCCTATGAGCCAAGTTCTGTTCTGGGCAGTGGGGGCACAGCCTTGAACAAGATGAGCAGTGCCCCTGCTGTCAAGAGGTTCACATGCTAGAGAGGGAGGGAGACAGAAGCCAAGGGAACAAGTTAATAAATGTGATAATTCACACGGTGATAAGTGCAAAGAAGAAAATTAAACAGGGTGCTGGAATTGAAAGTGGTCAGTGGTCAAAGCTGGCCTTTCTCAGGAGTTTCTGAAGGTGAAGTCTGAGTGTCAGGAAGGAGTCAGCCACAGGAAAGGGAATGAGGGGCTTTATAGGCAGGAGACTAATAGGAGGGACATCCCAAAGGAGGCGATAGGGCAGGAGCATTTGGGTTGCAGAAAGGAGACCAGTGTGACTGAGTCAAGGGAGAGAAAGAGGGAGTGGATATAGTTTAAGTTGGTTTCAGAGTTCTGGGCAAGACACTTGGATTTTGTTCCCAATGAGAAGGGCAGCCATTGCGGAACACTGAGTTGTCATGGAGTGATGCTGTTTTTAAAAGTTCCTTCACTTTGGCTGCTGGGTATAAATGATAGACTGGGGAGCAGGGGAAGGATGCAGTGAATTAGGAGATGGTAATCATCAATCATCCAGGAGGAGAGATCTGGGAACCTGGACTACAGTGTCTGTGGCTTTGGTAATAATCAAGGCAAGTAATAAAGTTGAGAGAGAGCAAAAATAGCAATCAGAAGATGAAAAAATGCCTTGACAGAGCATGAGACTGAGAAAGAGAGATCAAATTTGTCCCCGAAATGGGGTCTCTGGGTTAGTCAGCCTTCCATCACTGAAATAAAATACCTGAAAAAAAAATCTTAAATGAGGAAACATTTATTTCAGTTAATAGTTTCAAAGGTCTCATGCTATGGTCACTTGGCTGCACTGCTTTGGTGGGAAAGGAGGCTAAACATGGCAGAGAACCTGTGTGGGAGGCAAAGCCACTCACCTCATGGGACCTGGAAAGCAGAGAGAGGGAGAGAGTTCACAAGAGCAAAGGAAGGTGGATGAGGTACACTCTTCAAAGGCATCCCCTGCTCCCCGTGACCTGCTGTCTCCAACCAAGCCCTACCTCCTAGCTTTCCCCACCTCCTAATAATGTCATCAATTTATTAATCCATTGGTGGATTAATTAATTTACTGACGAGGTTAGCACCCTCATGATCCAGTCACTGCCCGAAGACCCATCAGCTGGCCACCAAGCCTATAACACATGAGCCTTCAGGGGACATTTCAGATTCACACCATAGCGTTGAGAGTGCATTGGTCTTAACTAAACAAGATTTATGAGAAGAGAAGCATGACTAGCTAATCAGATCCCATTTTCACAAGATTTTCTAGCTGGTGATTCACGTTAGATTTCTTTTATGGAAAGCCCATTGTTTTGTTTCTATAAGGAGGGTTAATAGACTGTAACACCAGTGTAATTATACCTGTTTCCTTGACCACTTTCTTTAGTTTAATATTTACTCAGCTTAGCATTTAGCATGTATTTCAGCACAGGGTGAGACCATTGAAAAAACTCCCTGAATGCAAGTTTTCAATATTTTAAAACTTGTCCCTCACTGGGTTGTTAAAAATAGGCCAGTTTTTTTTATAGCATGTTTTGGGGAGAGAAAATAATAAAGACCCCTTTTGGCCTTGGATTATAGCTTCCCTTCAATTTTTATAAGCTAGGTGGTGTTAACAACAACATAATAAGTGTAAATAGTGTTGGCTGAGTACCTCCTGAGCACTGGGTTAATTCTATTATATCTGGTTTAATCTTCATCACAGTCCTGCAGGTGGATATTATTACCATTACCATCTAGCAAATGAGGATTAAGTGGCCCAGATCACACAGCTGGAGTATCAGTTTCCTAGGTGTGCAGCAAACAAAATGTCATAATCTTGGTGGCGTAAAACAATACAAATTTAGCTCATTTCTGGACACCAGAAATCTAAAATGGAAGTATCAGCAGGACCACCTTTGCTCTGAAAGTTCTGGGGGAAGTTCCATCTTTTGCTCTTCCAGCTTCTGTAAGTCTCAGGCATTCCTTGGCTTGTGGCTCTACCACTCCATTCTCTACCTCTGTCTTCACATGGCCTTCTTCTCTTTTCCTTGCAGCTCTTCTGTAGGTATCTCTTATAAGAACACTTGTCATTGGATTTAGAACCTGCCCAGCTAATCTAAGATGATCCCATCTTGAGACCCTTTATTTAATTCCCCCCAAAAGACTCTTTTTCCAAATAAGGTCACATTTACCATTCCATTTGCGAGGAGAAGGATATGCCTTTTTTGAGGGAGGTGTCATTCCTATATGACACCTGGTTACTTGTAAATCTTACTGTTATTTCTGCCTACATTATAGAGCTTTGTTCATACTGAACATACAACATAAAAGAAGTAGATGGGCTCAGACTTGTTTCATCCTTGGAGCCTCATTTATTCTTATAGCTTGTTTTCATTGACTATTGGCCAAAGAGCCAAAAGATTTTTTTTAAATCTAAAATAAACTGAGCAACATAATACAGTAAAAGTTATAATTATAGGTCTCACAAGGGTAGAAGCCTTCAAAATGGTGACAGATATTTAAAGAACACTCTCATGTTAAGAGATGCTGGTCTTGCTAACTTTAATTACAAAGGAGAGCAAATAATTTCAAAATACATCTTAAGAGTTTTAGGTGCAATAAAAAGTAAGCTTTAACAACTAAATAGCAACTGACATCTAGCAAGATTGATGATACAGCTTTTTTCTCTTTCTACTTGTTTTTTTTTTTTCTGGTGTTAAATTAATAGTTAGTTGTACCATTAGAAGGTTAAGTCAAATCTTTAATCCTTAACAGCTTCCCAACTTCTCCTTCCATTCACATTAAATCATTAAGTCTAAAGAAAACCCAGAGCACCTGGGTCTGTGTATCACAGAGTGAGGCAGACAGTAAATGAGACACTTTCTAAAGCACCATGCCATTTCAGCAAACCAAATGCTCTGGTGGAGGGAAATTCTAGGCATGCAGCAACATAAAGCTAACCGGATCAATTTGTCTGTACTTTGAGTGGTAATCTTTAAGACAGTTGATTAGTTGGCCATTTGTTGCTTGCTCTGCAGGGGCCCCCTCTCTCAGCGGTGTGAGTCTGTCTTGAGTGATGGATGGAGCTGAAATCTCTGGGCAATGAAGAGCCATCCCTCTCCCCTTCCACAAGAATGTTGCTCTCCCTAGCATGGCTCCCATGCAGTGTTTACAGGAGAAAGAAAGGGACAAATCTGAGCTCAGCTAAAACTGACCTGGACTCTTGACTTGAGTCACACCCAAGCTCAGTGGTCTGAACTCATTCTTATGAATACACACACACACACACACACACACACGATCATAAAACATATTAGAAGATATTTGGAAAATATGAAAAGACTAGAAAGAAATAAGTGCAATGATCACACTGTTCAATTTTATAGTCTTCTTTTAAAAATGTAGCATATTATAAGCATTTGTACTGTTGCTGTGTATTCCTAAGACATGTCATTAAAATTGCTACCTACAATGCTGCAGAGGTGTAATGCTACAATTTTTACCTACCCGAGCATAACTGTTGGAAATTTGGATTGTTTACTCTTTTGTTTCTTCTATTATTATTTAATTCACGTACAGTAGAATGAGTTTCATTGTGGAATTTTCATACAATCACATCATGTACTTTGCACTTTAGGCATAAACATCTTTGTGCCTAAAACTATTATATATTTTTTTAAAAAACTTCCTATCTGTCTACTATCTATCTATCTATCTATCTATCTATCTATCTATTTATCATCTATCACCAGTTGCCCATTATCTCCCTCCAAGATATTCCTAGGTGTGGTCAGAGGGCACAGATCCACCATACAGGCCAGCTGCATAGAGCTGGCATTTCCTTCCCCTTCTTCCTTCCTGTTTTCTACTCTTCCTCTGTCCTTCTCTCTTTCTCTTTGTTGTCCTTCCTTTTCTCCAGTTTTACAAATTACCAAGACAATATCTCCCCAGTAATCCTGGAGTTTTGATTGTTAAGGTGTGAAAATCATGAAAATATTTCTTTTTTCTATATCTACATCCAAGAACTTATATATCTAAATGACTCAGTTTTTAGGGTTTTAGAGCAGATCTGACTCAGCACAATCTTTTCTATTCCAGAGGTGGAAGAGACAGAGGCATAGAAACATTTCCTAGGAAACAACTGGGCCTAGGATCATGAAACCAGTGTCTGCCTTCCCGATGGATGCCTCTGCCCCAGGCAATTGCTCTGCCCTAAATCAGGTATAGAACACATAACTATGGTTCCTCTTAATGGCCCTCTGATGAGATTCTTATATCCACTTATAAAGAGAGTAATTATACCCACTTTACAGATGAGGATTCTGAGTCACAGGAAGGTTAAGTAGAGCTTCCTGCTGGGCAGACCAGGCTTTCATCTGCCTCACTATGTGTCTGTCCTGTGGCTGGAGTGGAAACCAGATGGGCAGGAGATGGGAGGAATCACACATTCCTATGGAGTGGGAGGATGGGGGTGATCTGCCCTCCCAGGAGAAGCAAACACACCTTCAGAGCAAGTTACTGCAACTTTTTATGGAACAGAAAACAACTCTTTCCCTGTCCTGAGGATAAACACAAATAGACAAATCCATTTCCCCTGTGTGTGTCTCTAAGTGGAAATGGTGGTGCTTGATTTGATTTCTCCTTTAAACAATCATCCATGAAGTTAGAGTCACTGCTGACTCCTTGGTTCTCCAAACAAGCCAAGATCACTGCAGACAGCAAGGCCTTCTGTTTTTGGTGTGGCTTTTAGCACATTTCTTCCCCGATGCCTTCTATTTCTGTCAAACTGCTCAGTTCCTGTGTGATTTTTGTTGTGGTTGTTGTCAGGTGCCGTCGAGTTGGGTCCAACTCATAGTCACCCTATGTGCAACAGAATGAAACAGTCCCCAACACTGTGCCACGCCCACTGCCCTATGTCAGTGCTTCTCTGCTACTCATAGGGTTTTCAGTGGTGGATTGTTTTGGGATTGTTTCTGGAGTGGGATGCTGGGTCCTTTTCCCATTTTTGCAATGCTAGGGACTGAACCCATTGCCTCGGAGTAGCACTCTACCAACTGAGCTCAACCCTAAGCCTTGTGTTTTTTAGGGTCTACTGATGCATGTTCTTATCCTCAGGTTTTGTCTGTTCTTGCTCCCCTCAGATTCATTGCATTCATAATTCAGCCAATAACAGTGGGTTCCTGGAGTGTGCCAGCCATTGGATTTGGCCCTAGAGTCAGGTATGGTCTCTGCCAAAGAGATCTTGTGTCTTCCTGGGCTCCTGAGACTCATTCCTGGCTGCAGCCTGCACTGGTGCCCCTGAGGTGCCCCCTTGGATTCAGGCAGTTTGCTGCGGTAGCAACATGGGAAAGGAGCATAGGATGAGTTCCTGCATTATACAGGGAAGTATCTTATTTCAAAATGTTGGTGCTCAGAACTTGATACCCCAGCATAGGGACCTGGACAGTTGAGAAAGCTGCAGAAGCAAGAAGGTCCCCCACTGTATGAGGCACAGTTATGGAGGAAATCTATGACCTATATGGTTTGAAAGGAGACAATAAGCCCCTCATTCCAGAGGGATCTTTCCCCGTAGCTGGTAAGAAGGAATGCTACACAGAAAGGTCAAGATGAATCTGAACAGAAAGACTTTGCTGGTTACCCCTCGGTTCATTACCTTTAGATTATAACTTTTTGCCCAAGTATATTTTTCCACGTCTGTTCATTCATCATTGAACCTAAGCACATAAAAATTGATTTTTCCCTCTATCTTTGGGAAGTCACCTCTGAAAGCTCGAATGTCATATAAACCATTGACTGAAGGCTGGGCACAGTGGCTCATGCCTATAAACCTAGCAACTCTTGAGGCGGAGGCAGGAGGATCACAAGTTAGAGGCCAGAGGCCGGTATGCAATTTAGTGAGACACTGTCTCAAAATAAAAAGTAGAAAATGGGATGAGATACAGCTCAGTAGTAGAGTGCTCACAGAACATGGGTAAGGCCCTGCGTTTAATTCCCCAGTAAAAAAAAAAAAAGTTGCTGAATAAGTTTATAATGCTTTTGTCTTTTTTATCTGTTTTTTGTTACAGGGATGTTAGCCATGATCCTTGCAACAAGTGAGGCAGAAGCTTTCCTTGTTCTCTCCTACAGAGACTTGGAAAATACTTTGTAACATTACTAAAGTCAAGCAAGAGGTGGAAACAGCAACAGAAAAGAGAATGCAAAAGCTTTGCATTTATTTTCTCCCTTAACCCTTTCAATAACACAGGGACCCTTTGAAAAGCTGCTGTAGAACACCTATGTGCATGAGCTCTATCTAGTTCTAAAGTTCAGGGTTTTTCAGCTACAGAATTCTGCATCATTCATTCATTCATTTGTTTTAATCATTATTATTATTTTTATTCGGTAGTGAACATACTGGCATGTGCCATGGGCTAATGATCCAGAGAGGAATAAAAGTTCACGGAACTCACATTCTAAGAGGAAATAAGTAGATGAATGAGTAAAAGTATAATTTCTCAGACAGTAAATGGATCAGATAAAATGAACCCAGGTCTTGAGAGCAAGGAACAGGGAGGGATGGCATCTACAGTACAAGAGACTGCGGAGAAGCCTCTGGAGATGATGCTCTGAGGTGATGTGAGCTAGGTATCTTCAGATCCCAGGATCTATGGCTGGGTAAAATTAGGAAAATAAGCAAGCAAATACATGGGCCAACATAGAATTGGGAACATTTTAATTCGGTAATTAAAAATCCATAAATACATTTTAGATATCTCAAACAACTGCTTCTTCTGCCATCAAAAATTCATACAGGACATCTTCACATGGAAAAATGTACATATGTGTAGCTTCAGGAAAAAGCTACTTCACTCATTTTTTTTTTCTTATTTTGTGGCTGAATGCTTGCTGAATGCTTGACCATGGACCTGCATTTGAAAGTTGTTAATTATTTCCACAGGTGTTCTGTGTTCTGAGGACAGGCTGGAATCACAGCCTGGCAGGTTAATAGCAGGACTACACACAGTAGTCATAAGAGATAATATTCATTGAGTCCTTTTGACATTCCAGGTGCTGTGCCAAAAGTTCCTAATGCTTTGTTGAATGGAATCCTCACAGCATCATTATCTGCTAAGTATATAAGGACTAGGTAACCTTACCTAAGATTTAGATACAAGCCCTTTTGAGTGACAGAGAAATTGTCTTTAAAAGCTTGAGTAAATTCCTCAAACATAGATAGTATATGGGAGAACAAGATTTAAGCTCAGATTCAAGCCAGAACTTATCTACTAAAGGAAGGAGAGATGTGAATCAGGGATTAACTGACTATAGGTGAGGAGGGTAGGAATATATTTTGTGGCATTTTGTTAGCCGTGTAGTTTTGATGGATTTGCAGACCATATATTGTAGTGGACATTGCTTGTTTGGCCTTCCCAGTGTCCATGTCCTTTATTTTTGATAATATCACACTCACGTTACCTTGGAGAGCACCTCAGTCTGCTGCTTGTGGGATGGGGCTTTCACTCATGGTGACCATCTTGGCTATTGTGAAAAGTGCCACCATAAACATGGATGCGGGATGGGATTTAGCTCAGTTGGTAGAGCGCCGCTCTGCAGTCTCTGAGGTCCCGAGTTCCATTCCCAGCACCACAAAAATGGGAGAAGGATGTGACAACCCACTCCCAAGGCAATCCTGAAACAATCTGCCATTGAAAACCCTATGAGGGTCGGTATGAGTCGGATACCGACTTGACGGCACCTAACAACAACAACAACAACAACAATAGCAACAACAACAACAAACATGGATGAGCAGGTATATCTATGGTATGTTGACATTCCTTTGGGTATATACCCAGGAGTGGTACAGCTAGGTCATGTGCTAGTTCTATTTTCATTTTTTTGAGGAATCTCCACACTGATTTTACAATTAATTCTTAACCTGTGATTGCTAAGATGGCTGAGATGTTTGGAAAGGACACTCAGGATTGCCCCAGTGTCCATTACTAAGAGTGATTATGTGTCCTCAGCTGGATGTAGGGGAAGTGGGAAATGTGCACCCTTCCTGGCAGTATCTGGATAGCACAAGGAAGTATGGAAGCTGTTAATGGAGAGCCAGCTGACTCTGCCTCTGAATCAGCTTCAGTTTTCCAACATTACAACTAACAATAGCAACAAACAATGACAATGCCTCAGGATCACACATTCTATGATTGTAAAAGTCTCTGAGACTTAAGAGATGGTAGATCTTCACTTGGGTTACCAAATTTGCATTTATATTTATCCATCAACTTTGAAACACTAACATAAACCTACAGAGAGTTGAAAACAGAGGGAGTTTTGAGTACTGTGGCAATTCTTTTAGGTTTTTTTTTTTCAGTACTGGCAGTTGAACCCAGGGCCTCACACATCCTGGGCAGATTCTCCACCATTGAGCTGCACCCCAGCCACTTTTTAATTTTTTTATTTTGAAACAACGTCCTGCTAAGTTGTTCAGGTTGCCTGTGGTGTTGAATTTGCAATCCTCCTGCCTCAGCCTCCCAAATTGCTGGGATTATAAGCCTATGCCATGGTGTCCAGGTCTTTGGCAGTTCTTTACAACTTTACCTAGAAAATACCCCATGTGCCTTGTTTAACACTACATACACCATACCTTGACAGGTAAATGTTTTGTGCTTATGTGGTTTTCTGTGTTGGGCAATGTGTAAAATTTGTTGTAACTAAGAAAAATTTTCTTCTGACTTTAATCCTCTTAGGGACAAAATATTCTAGTATGTTGGCTGCCATTAAAACCCTCTTTCTTCTATTCCTCCTCCGTTTTCTCCATTGTCTCCTCCTCCTCTTCTCCTTCTTCTTTACTTTATTGAGTAGCTGAAGAGAGATCTTAATCAAATAACTTGGTGAAAATCAGTTTACCTAAAATAAGTCAGAAGATGTGAATGCTATGTTTGAAGGTCTTTGACTACGCAAATTAGGCTGAGATACATGCAATGTCAAATGTCTGAAAACAAAGTTGAAGGAAAATGAAATCTTATTTTCAAAATTTTACTCCAAATGTTTTCCTACATTTATCTTTTTCTAAACTGAAAGTGAATAATTTCATTTATACCTGTGTTGTTTGTGTTCCTTGGACTTGACCTCTGTATCCAACCAATATTTTTCTACCAGTTTGTGTAAACATTACATTTGTCCCATGTGTTAATCCAAATCAAACTTACACACAAAGTTGTGATGATCAGTTATCTTTTTGGTGGCTGGCTAATTCAATCCTTGAACCAAAGGTTGGAGGTAGTGCTGGTGGTATTGCTACTGAGTCCCTGTAGCTATTTTGTTTTCTATCTCTATTTGATTTCTGTATTTATGCTTTTTTGAATAATGTAGTATTAGTACTGTATTACTAGAATAATTTTCTTTTCCCTCCCAATTGCCATGACTACAAGGTGTAAGACTGTAGACACTAGAGAATTAAGCAGTAATAGGACAGTTCTATCTGGAGACAGATTGGCAAAACTGATGTTCAGAGAAGTTTAGTAACTTGCTCAGGGTTATCCTGCTGAGAATTTACAAAGCCAAGATTTCAAACTCTGTGCTATTGCCACTACTCAGTATTGACCTATTTTTTTGTTTTTGAGACAGAATTGGTGAGGAGATGACCGTTGAAAGGGACAACAATACATAGAGGGACAACAATATATAGAGGGACAACAAATATAAGTCCCTAAAGTCCTCTGCTGGCATTATAGAGCATAAACACTGAGTCTTGCAAAGGCTTGAAGATCCACTCCAGCCATTACTCTTATTTAATAAATTAGGCAGATGAGGTCTTGCAAGAGGTAGGTCACCTAGAAAGGTCCTGAGAGCCAGGTCTCTTGCTCCTCAAGGCAGCACATGTCCGATTAATTCAGAATCAGCTCATGATACTGCAGGAAACAGATCCGCTCAAACTCTGAGTTTTACTTGTTAGCTCTTTGCCTTCTTGGAAAGAAACCAATACAGTGTGAGGTTTGGTGTCAATGTTTTTATATTCCTGCCCAGATCTTGTTTTCTTCCCTGGATGGAATAATTTGTTCTTTCTTCTTTTACTGGTTACCTGCAGACCCTGGGGCGGGGGACCCAGAGTTCTAGAATGGAGGTAACAGACACAGCTGTAATTTTCTAGGTGTTTGGTCATGGGAGAACCATTTAATTTTTCTTTTTTTCCCACTTGTTGGAGGCTAATGATTCTACTTATCTCATGGTGTTTTTGTAATAATAAAATGAGTTCCACTTGTGTTATCGTTTGAGTGTGAAAGATTGCCCCCGTACCCCAGACTCACATTTGAATACTTGGTCCATAGCTGGTAATACTATTTTGGGAGGTTTTGGAAATGTTGGGAGTTGGGACCTGGCTGGAGAAAGTAGGTTATAGGGTGAGTTTTTTGAAGGTTATACTGGTTCTCCAGTTGGCTTTTCTGTCTCTGTTTCCTGTCTGCCAAGAACTGAAGTAAATTGCCATCCTCTACCAAATGCAACAGCTGCCATGATGTTCTGTCTAAGCACATTGGGCCAAGTGACCATGGACTGAATCCTCTGAAACCATGGGCCAAACTAAATCTTTCTTCCTGCAGGTTGTTTATGCTAGACCTTTTGGTCACAGCTACAAAAAGCTAACACAATACGGAAATCTTAGAACAGTGACTGGTGTACATTGTTGTTGTTGTTGTTAGGTGCCATTGAGTTGGTATCTGACTCATAGCAACCCCATGTACAACAAAGGAAACACTATTGTCAGTGCTTCTCTGCTGTTCATAGGGTTTTCAATGGCAGATTGATTTTTGGGAGTGGGTTTCCATGTCTGTCTCCCAAGCCTACAGCACCTGGTGTTCCCAGGCAGTCTCCCATCCAAGTACTAACCAGGCCTGACCCTGCTTAGCTTCGGAGATCTGACGGGATCAGATACCACAGGGCCATGGATGCAGGCGGTGTACATAGGTATAAGGTGATATGCAGTCATTCCCAGATATCCAGGGAAGGACTGATTCCAGGAACCCTGCAGATACCAAAATTCTCTGATGTTCAAGTCCCTATATAGGGGGCATAGTACATTGCACATAACCTACTCACATTCTCTCATCTATTTTAAATCATCTCTAGATTAATTATTATACTTAATACAATGTAAATGCCATGTAAATAGTTGTCATACTGCATTGTTTAGGAAATAACAACAAGAAAAATAGTCTGCCTGTGTTCAGCATGAACACAACTTTTCCCCAGTGTTTTTAGTCCTTGGATGGTTGAATCTGCTGATATGGAACCTTTGGATATGAAGAACCAACTATAGTATTCTCACGTGAAGCACTTATAATCATATGGAGGAGGCTAGAATTAAAGAGACTTACAAAGCTACGTGACAAGTGTGTTAGGAGACCCAGGTTCCTGGGAGATTGCATAGGACAGATACTTTGCCCAGGCTGGAAGACATGGGGACTTCAGGTGTCTAAAAGGAGTCTCATCTGAACTGAGTGTTAAGAGAATGTTCTGTAGGTGAGTAAAGCATAATATTCCCAGGAGCACCTCTGTGTGTTCCTTCGGAAGCCCAGTGAGCAGTGTGAGAATGGACAGGACCTGATGAGCTAGGGGAGACACATGGAGTTGGATCATGAAGGACCTCTGTGTCACACCAAGGAGTCCTGATTTGTCTTCGAGCCAAACCAACAGAATTGTTAGCAAAATTGCCAAATCAAATGTTTTGTGATACAGAAACATACAGAAAAGAGAATCAATATCTATGCTTGCCGACTATTCCTTATGTGCTTTATCAAGCTCTCTAACTTATTCCCTACTGCAGCACTGTGTAGCAAGCATTATTGCAGAAGAATAAACTGAGGCTCAGAAAGAGCAGCTTCTGGGAGCTCACATAATTAGTGGCAGAGCTATGATTTGTGTTTTATTCTATCACACTGTGGACGTTTCTTCTGTCATGCATAATATGTTAATAACAAAAAAGAAAAAGAAAGAAAGGAAGAAAGGAAAGAAAGAACCTGACCCCCCCACCCCAAACCTTGTATGTGATACGGAATGGTTATGTTCCCCGAATCCACAAGCATTGCTAAAGTTTTAAATTATGCAATAATGATTATTTAAAACATTACCTACTGGTCTGAATATGAAATGCAAATAGAGTTCACATTCCTCGGTAATACTGATACAACTTACCTCCAAGAACTAATTTTTTTCAGCTTATTTAAAGTGGCATTTAGTAAATAGAAGAAACTTATTTTAAAATGCAAGAGAATGCCTGAGACAACGAGCATGACTTTGGTAAGATTTTACCAAATTTTGACCCATTTTTCAGATGAATCTTGAGCACAGCGTATTTTTCTTCTCTACAAAGAAGCCCAACATAAGCTATTTCCTGAGATATGCACTCTGATTTCATAAACTTCTCAGATTTTGGGACTCTGAAAAGATTTGTGATGCTGATTGATACTCACAATTTATATACTTTTAAGGATTTCTCTATAGCTGTCACTGAGCCCCACCTTTTAATGTAGTCCTGGAGGATGTTTCCAGAATGTCCTACATCTTCTTTAATTTTGTGCCTCTTCTTCACAATTGAACATCCAGGTGACCAGCTTCAGTCCACGGAATATTTCTTTTTATCCCCTTTATTAGTAAATGATGATGGGGTACAGAGTAATACAGCATTGGCTTTTTCCATTATGCATCCTTCATATCACTTCTAGCAACACTTTCACCAACCCACAAAGTTTGTGGATCTTTATGGCTAGTAGGTAGTAAAATTCTGATGCTTATTGGGGTTATCTTCCCCTATTTTTCCTATATATTCATTAGGTTGTGCTGTTTACATAGAGACTGACCTCTCCCCCTTCATCTCTTCACATTGACTCTCCTCCCCATCCCATCTTCAATATAAGCACAGATTTGCTCTCTGCTTTCAGCGCATCAAATAGATTTCTCTTTGGCCTAATTGTCCTATTGCTATTGTCAGCACATTCATTGTTCCACTTCCTACTCATCTTTATAAAATACCAGGTCATGTTACAACACAACCTTAAAATAATCACACAAACTTAGCTCAGAAGGGTGGCCACACTGCAGAATATATCTTAATTACTGTTATGAAGTTGGTTTAAGGGTATCAATGTGAAAAGTAAATGTGTGGAATGAAGAACTGCTTTGATGAGTTTATTCCATAAAGCCCTTCTTAGTGTATCTTTGCCAGGAGGAGATTCTGACACATGTATTAGTGTGAAAGTGGTTTGTTAAGAAGTATTTCTGGAAAACCCTGCAGGAGACTGGGGAAATGGGACAGGGAAAGGAAGGAAGCCAATCAGGAGTTTAAGGCCCTCATCCTGAAAACCATGAAGACACATGGAAAGTGGATTCTATGGAGTAGAACTGCAGCCGAATCCTGCAGGTGCACACTGGAGAGATTGTAGACCACATCTCAGCATCTCCCTGATCAGGGAACAGGCAAGCTGGAGTATTCATACCTAACATCCCACTCCTGCATCATTTGCTAAGGCTATGAAAAATTTCAGCCTTCAGTTCTCTGCATTTTGTTGCAGGCAACCCAAATCGGGAACTAATGGGCTGGTAGTGGCCGTCAGAAAAGAGAGGCAAGTGCTGGGAGTGAAAGCACTGAGGTGGAGGTATGCAAAACTGGCAAAAAGAAATGAGAGAACACAAGTGAGACTCTCCTTGAACACAATGGGGGGAAGGACAAACATTGTCTCCAAACACTCTTATGAGGCTTGGACAGGGAGAAAATAGGCAATAACATTCAAAACATAAATTAATTGAAGATTATGGTGTGTGCAATGAAAAAAAAAATAAGCAAGGGCAGATATGCCCTATATATGTCATATGGATTTCACAGTAGAGGATTCTTTTTGGAGATAAATTTTAAGCCATGACCTGGATGATGAGGAGGAATAAGCCATCTGATGGACGGTAAGAGGAAAATATTTCAGCACAGGGAACAATATGCAAAGTCCCTGAGATGGGAGAAGCAATGGATGTTCTATGAACTAAAAGAAGACACAAGAAGCAGCAACCTAAAGCTTGGAGAGTGGAGGGGTATTTTAGTTATCTATTAGCTCAGTGGGTAGAGCACTGCGCTGCAGTCTCTGAGGCCCCGAGTTCAATTCCCAGCACCACAAAAATGGGAGAAGGGCCTGGCAATCCACTCCCAAGGCAATCCCGAAGCATTCAGCCATTGAAAACCCTATGAGGGTCGCTATGAGTCGGATACCAACTCGACAGCACCTAACAACAACAACAACAACAACAATTGCTGCCTAGTCTGCAGCCATAGCACTCTGGCATCCCATCCCTGCTGATCTCAGAAGTTAAGCAGAGTGGGTCTGATTAGTCCTTGAATTAGAGATAACCTGGGAATACCAGGCGCTACAGGCTAGGGAGAAGGACCTGGCAAATCACTCCGGAAGTAATCCGCCATTGAAAGCTCAATGAATAGCAGAGAAGCACTGACACAGTGCCGAGCATGGCACAGTTTTGGGGAATGTTCATGATACAGAGTTGGGGATTGTTTCCTTCTATGGTATATAGCGTTGCTATGAGTTGGACCCAAGTCAACAGCACCTAACAACAACATTTCTGCCTAACAAAGCCCCCCAAGTTGTAGTGGCCTCCCACAGCCACCACTCTTGGAGCTCCAGATGTTCTGGTGGCTGGAATACGGCTGGATGGTCTAAAATGGCTTTGCTCTGGCAAGTGCTATCTGTTCTTGGCTGGTCCATATTTCTAATAGGTGAGCATGGGCTTCCTCACATGGAGGTAGCATTTGAGGGAGGGAGGCCAGGGGCTGCAAAGTGCCCAGAACACAGATGCCAGGCTTCAGAGAAACAAAGTCTCACTGCTACCATTTGCTGCTTGTCAAAGGTAGTCACTAGTGCAGCCCAGATTCAAGAAATCAGGAAAATTACCTTCTTTCTTTATGGCAAGTGCTGTAAAGGATTTGTGGACATTTTAAAACTTATGCAGACAGAGGTCATGATTTCAAATGTTCCAGCATTCAGATTAAGCAGGCCCTTATGGGGCATGTTAGGGTGATAGCATTATTGAGATCTTAGAGTGTTCAATAACCAGTATCCATATCATTCTTGATCAAAAGCTGAACCAATATAGAAAAAAAATAAAGGCTTAAGATGGATGGATGTCAAAATCTTTCCTTTTCTTAGGATATGGTTGATACCTGTGGACGGAAGGGACCGCTAATAGAGAACTGCAGCATTAGGCAGGATCACCACTTAGTCCCCCACTGGACTCTTCAGTTGTTAGAAGCAAGGTCAATTCCTTGGGTTACTGAGGGTGAAGGCTGAGTTTTCAGTACAGTGTGTGGCAGAAGGTGTGTGTCCAATAAAGTCTGTGGTTGTTATGGGTAAGGGCACATAGTTCTGGACAGTGGATTTGCACAGAAGTCACAAAGTGTAACGTACCCACTTCTCCTCTTTCCTCTCCTGCTTATGAAAATACCCTCCTCTTTTTTCTTTTTTTTTTTGAGGGAGGTGCTGGGGATTGAACCCAGGGCCTCGCACTTGCAAGCTTTGCAAGTGCTGTACCACTGAGCTGCTCCCCCAGCCCATTGTTTTACTTTTTTGAGACAGCATCTTACTAAATTACGCAGACTGCCTCTCGTCTCGAACTTGTGATCTTCCTGCCTCTGCCTCCTAAACTGCTGGGATTACAGACTCAAGACCCTCCTCTTTCTATTGCAACTTTGCTCTTTCTTTTATCCCAACCATTTTGTCATTTGCCCACATGGATACATCAGCATAAGAATGGAAGGGAACAACAGTGGAGAAGAACTTTACAGAAAAGTTGAGAAGAAGATCGTTAGAGTTTATTACCTCAGTAAAATTGCTGGCGAATTAAGACAATAACCAAGAAATATCTTCCTTTTATTCCTTTATGAAGACAACAACCAAGAGAAGTAGTTTTGGGACCAGCTGCATGACTGTTTCTAAGGTGACAGGAATGTGTACATCCATCTGAGCCCTCCTGTAGGGTGAAATATTTCCTCTCAGGCAAATGCCATTAAAACACACATCTGCATTTGAGTGCAGGCTCTTACACAGCCAAACAACTAATTGTTTCTGTCTTTAGCACATTGCATAGAATCACAGACAATCCATGAATTCCATGATTTATTATATGTCACTGCTCATACAGAAAGGATGGCCATTACTTTTGACATTTTTATGGACTTGGTTAATACTAAGTATTAAAAACATTATTGGGGATCTAAATCTAGGTAAGGAACTTCCACCCAGTACCCAGAGATTTGCAGCTTTCTGCCCTCCTCCTTCTACAGGGAGCTTGCCAGATATGGAAAAATTATGACATGGCTGAATAAAAAGGAAACAGAATAGTAGAAATGGCCTTCATTCCAATAGCAATGGTGTGGGAAACAGCTACAGGGAGTAAGGAACGGCAGCTTCTCAGTTTAAGAAGGGAAGGAGGAAGAGAGTCCACAAGTGGAGGCAGATGGTAGACCTGGACACCGAGAAACAACAGGTCCATAGAGAGCATCTCGTCATTCTTGGGAGTCAGTCTGTTGCCATGGACACCTGATGCCCTTACAAAATTTGATGAAGTTCTTCTAACTGCTTCCTGCAAGAAGGATAGCTTATTTGAGAAGATTCCATTATAACATACATGATATTTTTACAAAATCTTTGGCCTTATGTCTAGATCCAACTTACAGATGGGGAAACTGAGACTCTGAACACGTATGTCACCCTTGCCATGGGGCTACTACTAGACAAAGCTGAATCCATATCAGAGCATCCATCTCAAGATATCAGGTGCTTATATATTCCATGATTGGTGGAGAAACTATATCTTTTATACTTCACCTGTGTTTCCTGAAGACTTTTATTCCTTTTGGGCTCATGGTAGGAATTCAGTACTTGTTAATGAATGGAAAATTTTATTGCCCTGGGGGTTAAAATGACTTTGGGGACCCTCTCAATCTTAGAAAATATCTTCTTTTAAAAAGTACTTACAGATTGGGGATAGCAAGGCCACTGTGGACATCCAGGCAGGCTGGCTGCAGAGTCCATGCTGTGACTACTTTGTCCATTGCTACATGTCTTTATCTACTCATTAAAACCTCTTTGAGTTCCAGAGTTTCTGCTTCTGACTTGGGGTACACTATTTACCTCAGATAGGTAAAGATAAGATCTGATTACAATTTAGCCCCTTAGCAAAATGACCAGAATTTAGTGGGCACTAGTCACAATTTGTTTCAGGAGTGTGCTGCCAGGTCCTGCTCCCTAGTTCATCTAAGTCTGGAAGCTCAGCTGAAACCTGTCCACCATGGGCGGCTCTGCTGGTATCTGAAATACCAGTAACATAGCTTTCTTCCTAAATCCCCTTTCTTTAGGCCATTTCTACTTTAACCTGTCCTGTTCATGCCCAGTTGATCATGTCAAATCATGACCATGTCAGCTGAGCTTCCACTATCTTTCCTCACCTCTTATCTCCAGATCTCTTTCCTCTCTTACATTTTTCCATTGGCCACATGGCACTGTAGAGTTTGTTTGATTAAGGAATCTATCATACAAACCATAACCTTCTTGAGACTGTAAGGCCAATCCAGATGTTGAGACCACCTGAGAAAGCCAGGTCATGAGGTCACCTGAACCATAATCCCTCACAGCACTGAGACCTCAGAGATTTGCTTCATTAGTGTTTCCTCTTTATGTCTGCTCCAGTCCTTTCCCTCCCTTTAGCATTCCTTTTTCTCAATGTCTGGACTAGCATGCAGTATTGCTAGGACAATTATAAGACAAGACAGGCACCCAAGTGTTTTGCAGGTGGTTGTTACCTATGCACACAATTTGAATTTCACTGCTTTAAATAGTGCTACACCTTGTCACTCCAAGACCTGAAGCTGTGTTTTTAGACAGGACTTCTTAACCAAGGTGTATCTCTACGCATTTTAAGATGTTAGAGTGGGAAGGAAAATTGGAGATCATCCAGTTCAAAGACAGAGAGCTGCCAAATATTTATACTATCCCTGATTTTTAACAACCCAGAAGTATTTTTTTCTTTTTTCAGTTATCAACATTTAAACATAAATGGATTTTTATACCATAGTGTAAATTTATGGCCTGTCTATGGTCCAAGTAGATCATGCAGGACAAGTATAAGCAGAAACTACATGGACTACCCTTTCTACTAATTGAAAACTATAGCTGCCCGGGTAACCCCTATCATCTACTCCCCACTTCCTAACATCATAAGGTTTCAGCGATGGGCCCACTGTAGGCATTCGAGTCAGAGGAATCCCCACTCCATCTCATATTATAGATAAAGGAACTGAAGCCTCTAGTCTACTCCTCATTTTACATTCTGAATCTTTGACTACTTCCAAGATCACATGAAATTGGGCACATTCAGGGTGGGGTAGCCATAGACAGCATCCTTATTCACTCTGTTGCTTCTTCTTGTCTGGATCTGTGCTCTGTCCTCTCAACTGCATAGGAGTCCCTATCTCATATCATTTTATTTTATTGTATTTCATGTCACTTCACTTCGTTTTACTTTAGTTTGCTCTTAACCAGTTGCAGAATGCATTATAGAGTGGTTTGAAAAAAATATTAACAGACTCTTTCTGTTTCCACTTCTATCTTAATCTGTCCCCTAGGGAAAGACCTTTAACCTCTCAGGAAGGCAGGCTACCAGCTCTGTGTAAAAATAGTAACAGTAGAGAGAACATTTGATTCTTTTTACTACTGCATTAGGTAGCTACGGAGGACTTACACATGTGTGACTTTGGTTGATCTGCACAAAACCGTACCACAGGGAGGGCAGACAGTGGCACTGCCTTAAAACAACACAATCTGAACAGGGACCCTCGAAGCCCAAAGCTTTAGGTAAATGTTCAGCATTTTATCCCAACTTGCACTAGAAATAAGGTACAGAAACAAGGGAGTCGAACCAAACATAAGACACAATGTTGTTGTTGTTAGGTGCCGTGGAGTCAGTATCCCACTCGTAGCGACCCTAATAGGGCTTTCAAATGGCTGACGGTTTCGGGATTGCCTTGGGAGTGGATTGCTAGGCCCTTCTCCCATTTTTGCAGTGCTTGGAATTGAACTCAGGACCTCAGAGACTGCAGCGCAGTGCTCTACCAACTGAGCTAAATCCCAGCCCTAAGACAATGTAGAGACCAGAATCAGGTCTCTATTTCTTTCTAGAGCCCAGGAAGTACAGATAGAGCTGGAAGAACCTTGGGAATAATGCATTCCAAATTCTTCACTGGGAACAAGCTGAAACTGAAGTCTGAGAAGGGAATTACTGCCTCAGTTCTCTGCCCCAATTGACAGAAATGAGTTTAAAATGTTGTGTTACTGTAGCTTCACCAAGAATTCTTTTCTGACCCAAACCAATTTCTTAGACCCATGGTGAGATTTCTATATAAGAAAACATGAGGAAAAGAGAACTAAATCTTGTAAATTTGCAAAAGGCTAAGGCCATCAAGCTGCCTTAATGCATTTTAATGATGCATTGATTAATGCTGAACAATTTTTCTCTGCTAGTGAAACCTATTTTTTTAAGGCAGATCAGTAAGTATTCATATATTCTGACTTTCCACCTTTCTTTGCCCTTCCTTTGTGCCCTGAACATTTTCCTCTCTGTTTCTGCTCTATTTCATGTCTATAGAGTGGTGTGCTTGGAAGTGTAGAGAGCTGGATCCAGAAGGAGTTGGAATTAAATATCTTGATTTCCTCTTACTATGTGCATCAAATCAGATAAATCATTCATCACTGACATGCTGGCTTTCATAGAATTATCACTCTTATCTTAGTAGTGGCTGTCCCCTCCTTTGCTTTTGGGTTGAGATATACTCATAGACTCTATTTTCAATGCACTGATTTTTGAGTCTTCCAATTTCTCTTGTGAGTTGCAGTGTTTGGTGATGTAACTACCTATTTGGGTCATTTCCAAGGTCTAGTGGAGACAAATAGAACTAGGATGGTTCTTCAATCTGTAAGACATGCAAAATGGAGCACTTTTAGACCTCATTGAGTCTCATTCATTCACTCATTCACTGAGTACCTCAACTGTGGCAGGCTGAGGGGACATAGCTGTCACAACAGATCTCTTGAAGCTGACATTCTAGAGGGAGAAAACAGACAACAAATAAGCTAGGAAAATATCAGAGAATGATGAGCATTATTTGGATATGATGGAATGTGTCTCCTTATATTGTCATACTCACTAGATCGTATACATTATTTCCAATTGTCCATTGTTGTTGTTGTTAGGTGTAGTTGAGTTGGTGTCCGACTCATAGTGTCTCTACATACAATAGGCAAAACACTATTGTTAGTGCTTCTCTGCTATTCATAGGGTCCTCAATGGCTGCTTTTTTGGGGGGGGGGAGTGGGTTGCCAGGTCCTTCTCCCAAGCCTACAGCCTCTGATGTTTCCAGATGGTCTCTTGTCCAACTACTAAGCAGGCTGGACCCTGCCTAGCCTCTGAGACCTGATGGGATTGGATGCTAAAGTGGTAGGGCTGCTGGCATAAAGCTTTCCTCCCTTTGGTTGTTGTTAGGTGCTGTTGCATCCAGTTGAGTCCACCTCATAGCGACCTTCATAGGGTTTTTAATGGCTGACTGTTTCAGGAGTGGATTGGCACATCCTTCTCCCATTTCTGCAGTGCTGGGGATCAAACCCAGGTCCTCAGATAATAAGCACAGCACTCTAGCAACAGAGCTAAACCTGTAGCACGCTTGTCCATTGTTAGGGGCTGTCAAGTCGGAATCCGACTCATAGTGACCTTCATAAGGTTTTCAATGGCTGAGTGCTTCGGGATTGCCTTGGGAGTGGATTGCCAGGCCCTTCTCCCATTTTTGCGGTGCTGGGAATTGAACTCGGGTCCTCAGAGACTGCAGTGCAGCGCTCTACCCACTGAGCTAAATCCCAGCCCACGCCTGTCCATAGAGCTCCATAATTGTCTGTAAATTTATTTCCTCCACTTGTGCCCACATTTATGAAGAGAAAGGACCTTGTTATTTTACTTCTAAATTCCTAATTCCTACATGGTGTTAGCTACAATGAATGTGCTCAATAGAAGCTTGTTCATATTTGAAATGTTAATTTCATTCTTGACTTTATTTCATTTTTCCTTACTCATATTTCCTTTATTCTTCATCTCTTAATATACCTTTAAAATACACATATTTCTATCCACTACTATAAATATTTTTGGAATACACAAGTTTGTATAAGTGAATAGCAAACAAACTGATATATAAAATACCTAAAGGAAACAAAATGGAAAAATGTATAAATTAATAAGTATGTAAGGCAAAGTTAGACAAATCTTGTGTTTGAGTATAAACTTTCCATCTTCTAATACAACTGTGACCTTAGGAAAGGAATTTATCTTTGCTGTCCCTCAGTTTCCTCATCTGAAGAGTTGGGCTAATAATGTCTGCATCATGTCCTGAAATAATACTTGCTTACCTCTTTGAACACTTACTTTGTACAAGTGCTTAATATTTATTAAAGACCAAGACACATGGTGGTTGATCAACCTATCAAATTGTGGTTTGCCATCCAATGTTCTTAACACTACTCTGGACATTTAGGACCACAAGGTAGGCCACCGCAAGCACTAAGTTTATGACTTTTTACTGTATTATCCCATTAACAATATTGAGCAACCCACAGAAAAACATTTTATGAGAAACCAAAGCATAGACCAGCACTTCTATAAAGTATTTTGACCCCAAACTAGTAAGAATGTATGTGCTTGTTAGCCAGAGTCTGTGCTTTGTTTTGGTCTGGTTGTGCTAGTATAAAAGTACCTTCCTCCCTTTTGTAAAAAGTCCTAATTTACATTGTCATCTTATCCTGATTCACATCCAGTCCTAAGGTTGCCTAGAAGCCAAAAGGAGGAAAGAGGACGAAAAAGAAACAAATAGCAGGTTCATTCGGTAAACGTGTCTTCCAGCTCACAAACACGTCCTCAAAAGAGGCTTTGATTTATGTGTCCAGATCCGTGGCAATTGGAGGAGTGGAAGATTTGTCACCTTGGATTTTGAGGGTCTAATTATTTTAACTCTAAAACTATGTCTTCACCTCCAGGAAATGATAGAGGAATGGTATGTGAGGTATCATGTTAATGGGAGGGCTACAAAAATCAATGGCATCATCAGGGATGGAACCATTTAATCTCATTTCTGCAGCCCAAGATGCCAGCACATCTGTCTTTCTCAAGAATATGCACACAGCTCTATTAGGTGCTGGGTGTGCTATAATTCTACTGTAATTGCAATAGCTTTATAAATTCTTGTCATAATGCCATGAAGTGAGTGCACTAGGCCTCTGGTTCATGGCTCTGTGTTTTCTCCATGTGCAACCATTTGTTTTTGGAGAAGATACAAAGGCTGTGAGCACAAATATGCCCACATCATCCTGGCACATGATAAGTCTGCTGTCTGCTTCTGTGATCAGCTTTGTAAGATCCTGTGACAAACTGAGAAAAGGAAGCTCTAAATTCTATACTGAGCCTTGCTTCTCACTAGCCATGTAACCTTGTGAAGGTCACATTCCTCCCCTTACTTTCATGATAGGTCAAATAAGTACATTGAATTGAGTCACTGGCTTCTAAATTTTAGCCATTTTCTTACCTCTTCAGTTATGGGTGCTATTGTACATGTTACACATACAGTTGATCATTTAAATATTTACCTATGTGTAATACAAAATTAGCCTGCAGCTGTAGCACTGTGGCATCTGATCCAGTCAGATCCTGGAAGCTAAGCAGGATCAGGCTTGGTTAATACTTGGATGGGAGACTGCCTGGGAACACCAGGTGCTGTAGGTTTGGGAGAAGACCCGGCAACCCACTCCCAAAAATCAATCTGCCATTGAAAACCCTATGAATAACAGAGAAGCGCTGACAATAGTGGTTCGCCTGTTGTACGAGTGGGACATTGACTTGATGGTACCTAATAGCAATAAAAAACCATTGTAATCTTAGTTTTATGCAAGTAGTATGCATGTTGGCGTAGCTAGAGAAAATAGTTTTCTCCAGTTTTGACTATTTGGGTGATGACTTGAGAGAGAAAGCACATTTTCTTTTTACTGGGTGCAATTGCAGTCTTTTCTTCGGGTTTTCTAAAACTTCTGATCTAGTTCTTTGTTGCTGTCATGAGATCTGGTGCCATGCACTGGCTGACACATAGCTGATGCTAAGAAAGTGCCTCTGATATCCTCCCCTGCACGAGTCTCCCCATTTCTACATGCTTTAGAGGCCCCTGACACTATCCCACCAATGCCATAAATCTACAAGCTCATCTCATGGCTTCCCTGAGCCTGCAGGCATCCTTGGGATTCAGCTTCCATTACTTCCGAAAATCAGTTTGGAGGCAGAGTGGTCTTGTGCTTCTGTCCTTCAGGCAGATCCATAATATGCCATCCCTTCACTTCCAGATGGCCACACTGTACCATTTCTTCCCATTCCTCTATTCTTCTTTTCTTGTTTAGATGTCTGCAGTTAGATAACAAATCATGATATGAAAACCTCTTCACTAAAGTACTCTCCCAATCTTTTGTGCAATACTATTGAAGTCATCCTCTCTTGCCTATGATGAAAAGTAGCAGATACCCTTTGGATAATTATTACACTTCCCAAGGACAATCTCCTATCCCAGATGCCCCTTTGTATTGGCAACACTGGGATAGGAGAGTGTGGAGGGTTATGATGTGTAGGGGTTCATTCACTGAACTTGGAGTCTTGTATAAACATTTGGGAAGAGGACAGGCCCTAACCATTACTTGCAAAGAGAGTTTGTCTCTTAACCTTAGGTTAAAGTAGTAGCTACCTTGGCACAGTACCCAGAGTAATGCTTTTCAAATAAAATAGAAATCAGTTTATGTCACTTCTGTGCTTAAATCTCTCTAATGCCTTCCCATCTCACCCAGAGTACTTGAAATGATATTCAAAGCCATGATTAAATGAGTTCCTATTACCTCTCTGTTTTCAGTCCCTCATACTCAACTGTGTTTTACTATTGTGGAAATTTTGGACTTCATATACTTTCTGAAAAGTCAGGAAGTTTCTGTCCCAGGGCTTTTAGTACTCAGCTGTCCTTCTGCCCGGGATGTTTGCCTGTCTCCCTCCTTCACATCTTCTAGGTGTCCACCCAATTGTCACACCTCTGTGTTCTTTCCTGACTCCCCTATCCAAGGTAGCAGGTCCCCTGTTCATTGACATGCTCTATCTCCCTTACTGGGCTGTATTTTTCTTCAGCTACTTTGCCATTATTACAATTTGATATAGAATATATCTTGCTTGTTTTCCACCTACATCTGCTGTCTAGAATAAAAGTTCATAAATACAGAGACCTTTTAGATTTTTATTTTTATTTTTATTGCATACCTAGTACCTAGTTGAGTGCCTGGCACATAATAGGCATTCAGTATTTGCTAATGCATTTGAATACATAAATGGTAGAATTAAGCTCATTACTTTTTCTTCCTTCCTGTTATGCCTACATCTTATTATTTTTTCTGTTTATACATGAAATAATTCATGTCATCTAAAAACTTTTTAATTATATAAAATGCTGTTAGTGAGTAGTCTCCCTTCAAATATTATCACTTTTATCAAAATTTCTTTATGCACAGATATGCATTATGCATATATTGACTCATTTGTTTTCTATGGCTATGCATTTCCCCATTCTTTTTCCTTTTCTTCCTTATTTCCTGCCTTCTTTCCTTCCTCACATACTTCCTTCCTAAATTCCTCTTTCCTTCCTTCTTCTCCCTCTTTTTATGTCTTTATTTCTTTCTCCTTCCTCTCTTTTCCTTCCTACCCTCCCTCCCCTTATTCCTTTCTTCTTTCCTTCCTTATTTCTTCCTTCCTTTCTTCCTTCCTTCCTCCCTCCCTTCCTTCCTTCCTCCTCTCTCTTTCTTTGTCTTTGTTATTTTTCTCTAAAATTCACACTATATTCTCTGTAATATCTATTCCTTTTATTTTTCCTCCAGTTCCTTCCTCTACATTTAAGATGGCTTTGCTTTCTCTATATCTTTTTTCAGCTATGTTAGTTTAGCTTTAACTTCTTCCTATTATCTGTTTATATTTTCCATGACTTACTCTATATCTGGGGCTGGGGTTTAGCTCAGTTGGTAGAGTGCTGCTCTATGCTCTCTGAGGCCCAAGATTCGATCCCCAGCACCTCAAAAGTGGGAGAAAGATGTGGCAACCCACTCCTGAAGCAATCTCAAAACAACCAGCCATTGAAAACCCTAGGAGGGTCCCCATGAGTCAGAACCCACTTGATGGCATCTAACAACAACAACAACTATATTTCTATTTGTGGTTTTCTTTAATAATAATGATGACTTTGCTAGTATATTTTGATTCAGGGCATGCTTACAGTTTTCTTGTGATGGATAATCTTCATCTCATGGTAAATTTTGATTCTCTTTTCTTTCCTTGTTTTTGTGGGTGTGACAGGGTCTCACTACATAGCTCAGATTGGCCTGGAACACTCTATATAGTCCAGGCTGGCCTTCAACTTGTAATCCTTCTGCCTCTGCCTCTTGAGTGATGAGATTATAGGTATGCATTACCAAACCCATCTTTTCTTTATGTCTTATTAGTATTTTTGAATTATTTTTATCCCTGTCTTATTACGCATTTTTAATAAAATGGGCTCTTTCTCTAAACAACCCTATCCAGGAAATTCTTATGGCTGGGAGAAAAGCATCAGAGCCTGCACACCTAGAGGCTCCCTTTGTGTGTGTTGTTTGTGCAGTCCATGCAAATACGGCTGATCTCATGCTTACTCAGTTCTTTTGCTTATTGCAGAGAAGGGTGATAGCTTTTGCATTTTAATGATCTTCATGTTTAGGAAGTGTATGTTTGCTGGACTTCCTGAGATGTGACGTGCTGGACCCTCTTGTCATTCTTCCCAACACTTTCTACCTCCTGCTTTCTGCAATCTCAGTTTTTGGCAGGCTTTTATGTGTATTTTGGATGTTATGGATTATAAATCTATCATAGTTTTACTCAGAATGGAAATGGAAAGCTTTTTAAATTAAAAAAAAATTCTTCTTGATGCATTTAAAATGTGGTTACTTTGAAGAGACATGAAAAATGCTGACTACCCCATTATATTCATATGAGAAATAGTTCTCCCTTGTTTTTGAATATCTTGATGCTCATTAGAATTCTCTAGAAGGCAGATTGGTAAAGTTTTCTTTTTTTATGTTCTGAGATTTCTGGAGTAAGAATATTTGGGGCTATCTTTCCAGGACCCCAATAGATGTTTCCTGAGTCAACCACCTTTTAGCATCTGGCTTCTATAAAAAAGTAGCCTAATAATTGATGTGTTCAGAGTATAAACACAATTTTTATCCAAAACAATTCATTTTGCTGTTAGAAGAAGTACTGGCTCTTACTTTTATAGAAGACCTTCCTTGTATAAATGGTAATGTTTATTTATGGTCATCAGCATTACATCAGAGCTAAAAGAATCACAAATGCATCTTGCCTAATATAACACTCAAAAGGTAAAGAAACTAAGAGCTTGAAACTGATTTCATCCATGGCTTCAAGGTCAGAACACTGACCAGAAAGAAGTCACATGTAAAAGTAAGTTGGAGGGTGTAGGGGAAGTCAGATTCTGGGACTCTGTCCAGACTACATTACTAGTGGGTAGGATCACAGTGTTCTCTACATAGCTGTGGTTTGCTTTCTGTCTTACCTTTGGTAAAGGGTAAAGCAGTAATCTGAGGGAGGAAATACTCTTGGACATTTTTCTTGCACTCCTCAAATTCATGCTGAAGGGTGCTAATCCCTTCAATCACCTTTTACAGGGAACTCTCTAGACTACCACAGATTTGTGTTGGGGATTAAGGTATTGATAAAGCCCCTTAGGCCTTTGTGTATTATCTGCTCCAAGCCATGTCTCCAACAAAATAACTAAAGAACTTGTCATTGAAGTCTCAGGCAAAATCTAATCCTGAGAAAGTGGCACTTGATTTCTCATCTGCTGTTTTCTCCTGTGTATATCTCTCTCAGGGACGATAAGAATGGGTGGCTAAGCTGTGGCAGGTTAGGTGTCCACAGAGCCTTATGAAACTCACCATAAGCCCAAACAGAAATCTTCAGTACATTTCAGCTGTCAGTCATGTTATTTTCTCCACTTACCAAAGCAAGTCACTGCTGCACTGCTTATGTGTATAAGGACAGTTTAGCATGGCACCAGGAGAAAGCATCCCCAACTTTAACAACAGCCACATAGCTCCTTCAGCAAAATAGTGTTTATAAGTGCCCAATATTTTAGAAGTGTTGGTTCAAACTATGCAGCAGATACTTTTTAAGATGTATTGTAAGCCAGGCTGTCTTTGAGAGTTCTTACATTATTACTACATTAACAGTATGAGCAAATAGGCCACAACAGGACTGTGCAAAGCAGTAGGACGGATGAATTCATAATGGATCCTCTCTGTGGTAGGGGAGTTGGCACCTGCTCCTCTTTGAACATCATTGAGGCAGATTAATTTCCCTCTCTTCTGTACATTATTGAGGTTGGGGTTTCTTGCCTTAAGAAAGAGACTTTTTGGTTTAACCTTCTGAAGGAAAGACTGGAAAGAATGTTCTAAGCAGGGGGAAGTATAGACAGAAGAGTGTAAGTAAATGGAAGGAAGTGTTGGGGTTATCAAATGGTCCTCTTTGGCTGGAAGTTCAGAACAGGAACAGGAAATACGAGGAGTGAGGGGAGAAATTGGAGATGGCACTGGGGAAGAGGAAGGATTTGGTTTTGAAAGGTCTGCTCTGTCTCCTTAGGGATCACGGACAGTCTTTGGACAAGAGAACAACAGTACATTATTTTAAGCACAGGAGTGATGTGACCAGGTTCCTATACTAGAAAGTTCATTGCAGCTTCAATTTTGAGAATGGATTTAAAGGTGGTAAGATTGGACATAGGGTTAATTTTTAAACTATTGTGGTAGGTGAAGATGACATCGACTATGAGGATAATATGTCAGGCACTGTGCTAGTCATTGTCCATACATTGAGGTCACACAAAAAATAGGAGACAGATCTGGGATTCCAACCCCAGCTGTATAGGTCAAATTATACAGCTTAAATCTACTCTGCTTGAATCCACTCCACAGTTCAAAGCGTGAGTGCCTAAAATAAGACAATCTGGAAGAACACAGATTGTTAGATTAGAAAACTACTTATTCACTGGGTTATCTTATTTCATCTATTGACTCTTTCCAACTTTAATTAGCCTGAAACATGGCATATTTTAACAACAATATTATGGCAATAAATGAGATATTTTTTTTAATACTAAAACTTTTCTTATCCATCCCTGGAAGGTTTCCTGTGGAGTTGTAAAGAAGATAAAATTTAATCTGATGTTTATAAAGATTTTCAAATGAAAGAAATCCTTCCCCACATTTATACTTATAGAAAGTATTGTTCTAAAAGTACTCTGAAATCCTTGAAGGCAAATGTAAGACAAGCAAATTACACTTAATAGTAGGACCAATATTCTGAGAATACATGAAATTTGATGTGTTTTTCATTTCCATCAAAAAAAAAATAAGTGCCCATTTAATGAGATCTATTAGCTAAAAATAAGTCTCCTGCATATTAGGTTCAGAAAGAGTCACATTCTAGATTATAAAATTAGAATACTACTTAGGCATCCAATTTTCACAGAAAATGAATTGTTTTTAACCTTTCAATAACTCTAAGCTTTTATTTCTTAAGATGAAAATGAGGAATAGATTAATTTTTCAGACACCTTAAAATACATTAGGTTGCTCTCTTCCCTCTTTCTTCCCTTTCTCCCTCTCATTCTTTTCTTTATTCCTGTTCTCTCCTTCTCTTCTCTCTCCTTCCCTTCTCCTTCCCACCCTTTCCTTTTTTTTAAGCATTGATGAAAATCCAGGCAAATCCATTTGAAGGGAAATAAAAAGTTCTCCTTCATGCCTCTGTACTCTGTATAATCTGCCCCTCATTTGCAGCATGTTGATTTAGAATTATACTAATTGACAGTGAAAGACTTCATATAATCCTGTTTATATGAGCTCTAATAATGTTGAAAGATCATATAAAAATCCTACCCCAGCAATTTTCAGAGGCCATCACAGACTGTAGCAGAAATGATTTAGATGAATGAATTTAGTAGTTTCTATGAAATGCAAATTTGCATTTTACACCAAACCCACATCATCAGTCACCAGTCCTGCTCCAAGAGAATGACTGCTCTGGGGACCAAGGGACAGCATATTTTGGGGAATCATTGTTTCCACACTTTTACCTAAGTACTGCCCTGCTTAATAGGCTGTGCCTAATACCCAGTTACAATTGCATTGAGACCCCAAATACATTAACTCCAGACACCCCCACTGCCACGCTTGCTGACTGCTCAGTGAGGAACTCAGTCCACTCTCTAAATGCCCCTCATTTGGGGAAAAGTTCAATAGGATGTGCCACCTGTGTTCTGGAACTGGTCTCAGCTACAGCTTTCAGGCTGGATCTGACACATTCTCCTTCCCGTAGCCTAGCTCCCCAGGGCTACAAGGAAGCAAGGAGCTGATTGTTTTCTTCTCCTGCCCCGTGTTCAGGGGCTTTCAGGTGTGTCATCACAATCACTGGTCTGAATGGAGAACGCACACCTAAGACCTTGCTCTGTGAGTTTGCTGAAGCTTGAATCCAGGGAAAGATGGGAATTGACTGACCCGTGTAAGAAAGAGGGAGACAGGGTGGAACAGAAAGACGTAAGATAGGAACTGGTGTATGAAATGCTGTGGGCAAACCAAGAGTGCCCTGCCTCCCCTTCACTCTGTGAATGTGGGGATCTGGGTGCTGGAATAACTGAGCCAAAATCTGGTGAGGGGTTGGGAAGAGAGATGACCACAGGCTCACTCATGGAGCATGAGAAGTTTCTGGGTGGGTGTGGGGCTCCAGAAGTTTGCAAGTCCTGCTGATCTCTTGGCTCTTGAAGATCTGCTACTAGATTTGTTCTATTCTGGAGGTAAGGAGGATCCAATCTGTCTTCAGGTTAAGGGGTACCCTTTCTACAGGGATGGGGCTCTGGTGAGAAGGGGTGAAATGATAGAAATGAACAACAAATTATGTACAAATAAGGTAAAGGAAGAATGTAAGTTCATTATGTGGATGGTAGAAGGAATTGAACAAAACTAGGGTATATATCCTGCAGATGTTTGGGAAAGAAGTATGTTTGGCAAAGAGACTGATATGTGCGAGAGACCTGAGGTGGGAGTGGGCATGGTTGGAATAATAGTGTTCTCACCTTTTTATGGGGCATTGTAAGGACAACATGCAGCATCGTATGTGGTATTACTAGAACAATGTCTGGAGGTGGTTGTTGTTAGGTGCCGTCGAGTTGGCATCCCACTCATAGCCACCCTGAGTACAACAGGCGAAACACTATTGTCAGTGCTTCTCTGCTCTTCATAGGGTTTTAAAAGGCAGATGAGTGGGTTGCCAGGTCCTTCTCCCAAGCCTACAGCATCTGGTGTTCTCAGGCGGTCTCCCATCCAAGTACTAACCAGGCTTGACCCTGCTTAGCTTCTGAGATCTGATTGGATCGGATGCCACAGGGCTATGGCTGCAGGCCATCTGGAGGTTAGTAATCCCTTAACAAAGAAAAGTTTAAAGCAAGGAAAATTTAGCTCACTTGTTGATTTTTGAAGAACTAAAAGGCCATAAATTTATATTTGCAGCCAAATCATATGGAACACAGTTGAAATCTTGCCAAACACGTCAGAATCTAAAGGTGCTTCTCATCAGTATCGATGGCAGCTGACAGTGTTCAGTGCTGTGGAAAGAAGTTCAGATTATAAGAATCTGTCACTGATACTGATTCTGAATAAGGCACAATTATGCCATATGCAATAATTATTATTTAGCAAGGCTTACAACATTAGACTAAATACCAATGGCTGCTTTAACAACAACCTCCTAAAATATATTGTAATATAGAAAAGTTTCATCTTACCCAATTCAATGTGGATGCGATTGATTAGCTGACTCTTCTCCAAACAGTGATTCGAGGATCTAACTTTTGGCTATGTTGTGATGTTGCCACCTACAATGTGTGGTCATTGTGCTGAAAGACAAGAAATGCACAGGAGACTCCTGGGAGTGGGCAGACATCACTTCCGCCATCATTCCATTGGCCACTGTAGTCCTAGGGACCCATCAAGGTCCTCAATACCCACAGGAAAGTGAAATATTTGGTGAATACATAGGCCCACCACTTTTATGCACAGACTTTATAGTCATTGCATCACTTAAACCTATGAGCTCGGGACTATTATTTCTGTTTATTTCCTGGGATGAGATATGTATATAGTCATAGATCTAGTGACTGTCACACAGAGAATCCATTCCAGGTCTGTAGGGTGATAAGTCTTTGTGGTCATTAATCATCACCCTGCACTGTCTCCTGAGCAACAGGTCATGGCATCCAAAAGAGGTTGAACAGAGCAGAATCTAGTGACCCGGAAAGCTTCTCTACTGGATTCTGTAATAGCTCAGCAAACCTGGGAAGTTATTCTACATCCTTGAAAGTCAGTTTCCCCATAAGAAATAGGACTATTTGATCATAAACTTCCCTTCTAAAGCTTGAAAATCCATTGAATTTTATTGATTTCACATTTTTAAAAGTCCATCTATTGGAGAATTCCTTCTGCGTCACTTTTAATGGTCCTCACAGGAGGTAGAGGATATTGGGGAAAATGCTCTGTTGGAATCATCTCCATATGGAACACTCAGCTCCTTCTTAGTTCCCTCGGCCTCTGCTCCCCTTGAAGGGTTTTCCATCTGTTAGCAGACCCCACTGTCAAGCAGCTGATTCCCGTTGGTTTAGGAAAGCGTCCAGCATGGCTTGTGTTCAACAGCCCCTTGTCTCTTTTCCCAAGCACCCTGGGAACGTAACCTGCCAAATCACTTTCGCCCTAAACTCGGCATGAAATGCCCCCGTCGGGGCTTCAGAGCAGCTTAGCTAATAAAGCAGGAGCTTGCTGAGGAGAAGCGGATATTTGTGCTGTTCAGGAATTCCATGTGCCAAGATCCCGCCCCTCCTGGCTTCCCCAGGGAAGCTGAGGTTTTCAGGTTTCAAGTCAAGACTGCAAGACGTGGCCCGCAGCCAGCTTCCTGAAAAGGGGATGAAAGTCCTCATCACAATCTCTCCCCCTTTTCTTTGGCTTTTTGTCTCTGTCTGCTTGAAACAGATCTTGCTTGCCTTTTCTTTTCTTTTCTTTTTTTTTCATTTATGCCAGAAACAGGAGGCTGTTTTTTTTTTGTTCACAAGAATGGAGAACAGTGGCAAAAAATGATGTCAAGTGATGTCAAATATGATACAATGTTGCCAGGACAAGGTGGTGATTTTTGTAAGCCTGTTATATGGGAAGTCTGGGGCTGAGATAGGTAAGCTGTGGGTGCTAAGGATGAGGGAGAGACATAATCATAAACAGTGAGGGAAAGAAACAGCTAGTCACAATTCTGTAAGCCACAGGGTGGTCTAATCCATTCATTCATTCATTCATTTCATCCTAAACACTTTTCTTGATGTTTTCCAGTGTATCAGACATTGTGATTAGCAATGGGACAGCAGTCCCTCTCTGCTCTCTATTTCTACTCTTGTCCCTCTTTACCCTTCAGTCTAGTTTTCTTCCCATACAAAAGTCAGAATAAGCTTTCAAGAATATAAATCAAATGTCACTTCCCCACTAAAAACATTTTAATACCTTTGTCTTTGTTTTCTGGTGCTATAACAGAATACCTGAGACTGAGTAACTTAGGAAGAAAAGAAGTTTATTTAGCTTGCAGTTCTGGAGGCTGGCAAGTCCAAAGGCCTACTGCTGGCATCTTCTTGGCTTCTGGTGAGGATATCATGCTGAATCTTAACATGGCAAAAACAAACAAACAAACAAACAAACAAATAAAAGGGCACGTGGATATGTGTAGAAGAGACAAAACAGGAGAGGCAGCCTCATCTTATAATAACCCACCCTGGGGCTCATTAATCCAGTCCCACAAAGAAAGAATCTGTGTTCATAAGAATTAACCCAGTCCAACCAACAGTACCATAAATCCCATCATAAGGGAGGAACCTTCATGACTCAGCCACCTCTGAAGGTTCCCACCACCTCTCAGCACTGTTATATAGGGGGCCAAATTTCCACCTGAGTTTGGGAGGAGACCAAACCATATCTAGGGCATAGCAAACTTCCTACTGCATTTAGAATAACAAAAACTCTATTCTGTAAGTCCCTAATCTCTTTCTACCCTCTGTTTCTTACCATTTTCCCTCATACTTTGCACCCTGTTTCTGCCCTAATTTGTTGCAGAGCCAGGCTCTTGCCATAACAGGACTTTTCCACTTTGTAGTCCTATTACTCCTGGCCTAATCCATTGTGGGCAGGGATCTCTCTTTTTCCTGTGGGTCTTAGCTTAAATTCTACTTCCTCCAAGAGCCTTTTTCTAATTACCCATCTAAGTTGGTTGTCATTGTCTTTATTTACTACTCTACCATCCCATTACTTTCATTTCTAAGAGGTATCACAAATTGCAACGTTTTGCCTTACTTACATGTTTTCTTTAAGGTCATCAACTATCCTTTCTACAAGAATATGTGATCCTTTAGTTCTTCACTGGTAAATAGGGTGAGAAAGCAGATGTAGATAAAGCCCGCCCATCCTGCTGTCAATCTACTGGGAAGACAGATGTACATGATGACCTGAATACTGCATGCTAAGGGTTGCCTCAGAGGGAAGCAGGATACCATGGGAGAAGCACTGGGGAGACAGGAGAGGCTGCACCAACAAGGCGAATTCAGACTTTGGCCTTAGCATCAAGTTTTCCCATGGAGAAAGGTGAATTGGATAACGAAGGGCTCCTTCTGTGTGGTGGACACATGGCGTGTACAAAGATGAAGGAGAGGGACTGGTATATGGCTGTGGCAGGTCTGACAGTGTGTGCACAAGGGAAGATGGGGTGACTGTCAATCATCACAAGCACTCTGAGTATAGTGAAAAGAGATCTTCCTCCCATTGCCGACACTCAGCAGGCTGGAGGTGCTTTTGCTGGAAGTTGGCTCCTTAGCATCCATTCAACGACTATGAATCTCTTGCCCTCGATATTGTCCTGGATTCTATCCTTCCCATGACCTCAAACCTCTCTGTGTTTGGCTTGGATGTCTTCCAACAACTTGGAAGAAGAGAACAAAAGAGGCATGACTTTGTTATTTTGTTCTTTGATAACAACATTCAAATATACCTTTTGAAGAAGAAGCACATTTTCCTAAATATTTGATGAAGGGTTGTTTAAAGTGATAGAATGATGGCATGTCCCTGAAGAAAGGAAGGGGTTAACCTGCTGCCACAGATAACTTCCCAAGTGACTACAAAAAACCTGTGTGCATGGGAGCAGAGTGGCTGCTGATGTGAGGGGTGTGCCCTCTCTAAAATGCCAGGGATGGAGGTGGTACAATATGCTGGGTCTGACCCAGAATAGTAACCTGGAAGGTCAAGACAGAGATCCCCTGGTTTTATTTGGTATTGTTACCTGTTGGCACTAATTGAACCAATTCACTTTCTGTTAAAGCCATTTAGTCCAGTTGGTTTGCTCCACAGTCACAAGTAGAGAAATTAGTTAGGGTGAATAAGATCAGTGCAAGGCTTACAAAGGCATTTTTTTGGGTCAGACATATTTGTCCTTGCTTCTTGGTACGGTTCCACTTCTCAGGTGTGTAATTTTGGCCAAATTACATAACTTTTGGTTTCTCTTCTCTAAAGCTGGAGCAATAATTCCCATCACAAAGGATTACTCTAGATGCTAAAGGGATAATGCACACAAGATGCTGGCAATTGTATCTGAAATATAGTGCACATCAATATGGATTAGTGCAGGATTATTATTATTTGTTACTCCCACTATCATTAGAATGATTTCTACACATATTTATTAGACTATAAACTGGGAAAGAATTCATGTCTAATTCTTTTTGTAAACTCTTCCATAGAAGTACAATAACTACCATATAAACAGCCCTCAATTAATGGAATTAATGGAATGATTTTTAACCAGTAACACATTATTTTACCTTATTAATAATTTCTTAAGCTTAATTATTATTAAATTGTTTCTTCAAGAATCATTAGCTAAGTTTTTTTTCCTCTTGAACTCATTGTCAATGAATTTCAGTCGACCTCGGAAAGAGGGAAGAGACAGGGAATCAATATTTGTATGTGGTTGGGGATAGGATCTTTGCAATCAGGCAGAGATGGATTGGAGTCCCTGATACATGGCTTCCTATCCTCTGGTTTCTCATCTACGAAATGGAAATAATACTTACAGAAATAACCAGTTATAACAATAATGGCTGTGTGGTTCCAAGAACTTCATCAATATTACTCCATGATTCTCACAGACATCTGGTGAGTTAAATGTTATGATCAGTGTGTGTTGTTGGGTGCTGTTGAGATGGATCTGACTCATAGTGGCCCTTGGACAACAGAACAAAGTACTACCCAACACTATGCCATGCACATGATCTTTTAATGTTTGAGCCATTGTTGTAACCACTGTGTTTCTTCTTATTTTGAGTCCTGCCATACCAGCAAAAGGAGGTCCCAGGGACTGTACTCCATTGCCTTTAATAAGGTCAACTCTACTTTGAGAAGCCTGCAGCTATAGCCCTGTGGCATCCGATCCCATCAGATCTCGGAAAGCTAAGCAAGGTTGGGCCTGGTTAGTACCTGGATGGGAGACCACCTGGGAACACCAGAAGCTGTAGGCTGGGAGAAGGACCTGGCAACCCCCTCCCAAAAATCAATCTGCCATTGAAAACCCTATGAATGGCAGAGAAACACTGACAATAGTGTTTCCCCTGTTGTACAGAGGGTCGCTATGAGTCGGATACCAACTCAAAGGCACCTAACAACAACAACAACAACTACTTTGAGAAGCAACTCTTCCCCAGTCGTTTCTTGAATCCCTTCCAGCCTGGGGGGGTGGAGCTCATTTTCTGGCACGATATTTGACAGTGCTTCTCTGCTATTCATAAGGTGTTCAATGACTAATTGTTTTGAGAGTGGGATGCTGGGTGCTTCTCCCTAGTCTGTGATCATGTGTAAGACAAGATAAACACACCAGTTTCCCATGGTGACAGTGAGGGTAAAGCCAGATGAGACCAGTCAAATGCTGGATTCCTGGAAGAGGCTCAATGACCATCTCCTTGTTCGTGCCTCCGTTTAAGTAGACACTGAGGTGCAGCTGGATTCTGACCTCATGGCTGCTGAGGGGCGGGACCAGGCTTCCAAGTGCATCAGCTGGCTCCCAAGCCCACGTCCTTGCTATTGGGCAGGAAGGCATCCACAAGAGGCCAATGGGAAGACATCTTTGCCCTTGATGAACCTTCCCTCTCTTCTCAGCTCACAGCCTCCTGTCTAGTTGTTTTAGGGCCAATCAGAATGAGTCGGTTAGTCACACGCCTGCTCTCAGGCCGTCTCTAGGTGACAGGGATTAATAACTCAAGTGGCCAGGAGATAAAACCCTGTCTGGCTCAGCGGGCCCTGTGCTTAGGCCCTGTGGATGCGTTCTGCCATTTCTCTCATGAAGCAGTAAGCTGTCTGCATAGCAGCTTCCTTGTGGGGAGTGGCTTGCGGGGTGGCTGGCTGAGGTCTTGTTGGAGCTGCCTGGCCTCTTTTCTTCCTATGCAGCACAGAGCACTGCTGAGAAGCCAGAGCTGAGTCACCTTCCACGCATGCAGCTTTGTGATCACAGCCCATTGCCAAGAGGCCGGCTGCTTTTCTGATGCAAGGAGCAGCAAGCTCCCACCTTGCCCCAAGGTCATCCTGCTGGCAGCTCTCTCCACAAAGTTCAGCAAAGCACTTTATCCTGGGGAGACAAGGAGGGACTTAGACTTTGTGGTGAAACCTGAGTCCTCTAGGTGATAGCCAAACATCTGGCCTGAGCAGGCTGAGTGAAGAAGTTCCGAGTGGAATCCACCTCCCGGACTTCTCATCCTGCTGTTGCCTCTTCCTCACTGACAGCCAGGGCGGCTTTGCCTCAGTCTTCCTTTCTGCACCTGTGAAACCATAGCTGATATTGCAGATGCACACCAGATTATTGGGCAGTAAATTATCGACCACCTGCAGCTGTAGCCATGTGGCATCCGATCCCATCAGATCTTGGAAGCTAAGCAGGGTCGGGCCTGGTTAGGGCTTGGATGGGAGACTGCCTGGGAATACCAGGTGCTGTAGGCTTGGGTGAAGGACCTGGCAGCCCACTCCCAAAATCAATCAGCCATTGAAAACCCTATGAACGTCAGAGAAGCACTGACAATAGCGTTTCGCCTGTTGTATGTACGTAGGGTCACTATGAGTCGGATATAGACTCAAGGGCACCTAACAACAACAACAACAACAACAACAACAACAACACATTATCTACCTAGGACAAGGTTTAGCTCAGTTGGTAGAGAGCTGCCCTACAATAATAACAACAACGACAACAAATTATCTACCAGGAGAGAAGCCATCCCCCACCCCTCACTTCCAGCCCCGGGTTGTATTGGGCTTTCCCATTGTACACTTTCAAAGGCCAACCACTCTTCCTTCCTAGAGCCCTTGGTTTAAACTACGTGATTAATTATGCTTATTGTTTAGTATCTACTATCCCTCCTAGGAAGGGGGATGATGTCAGGCTTATTCACCACTTTATTTCAGCTGTCTAGTGGAGGACCTGGCAGCAAGGTAGCTACTCAATTAATATTTGTTGAATGATTAAACTGCAAATTATTTGAACAAACTCCAATTGGTTCCTATTCGTTCCTTTCACTCAGGTTTGCCCCTCCCCAAACCACACAGCTCGGCAGTGATAAATTAATCTTGGTAAAATTCAGACCCTTTTAGTCCTTTCCTTAAAACTCAGCCCTTCTCTTTAGATTCAAGGGATGGCAAAGCTCTCTATCCTCAGTCCCTGGTCTTTTATTTTTGAGACTCCCCATCTTATCTTCTGAGTTTATTTAAGTAGTCTCAGTATACTGTGTCATTTAGAGCCTCTTTGTCCTTTCACATGAGGTTCCCTCTACCAGAAATGTCCTTGCCACTCTTGTTCTTCTTGGAGAACTTCTACATGCTTACCTCCTCCAGGAAGCCTCCCTGGACCATCTACTTTGCCCCCTGCTCCTAGTAGAATTGACCACTCCCCTGTGTTCCCAACTCAGTGCTTCATTTCCTAAAAGCTACATATCTGTCTTTCCCTGAAGGCATAACAAATTGGTGGGGATGATAGAGGGCGTGAGGGGCAGAGGGCAGAGACTATGATGGATCGGATGAGTGAATGAATGGATGAGGAAGCCAATGAGGGGACTACAAGCAAGGACCGGTCTGCAGCAGAAATCACAGCATCTCTACTCCAGGCAGACACAGGGTGTGATGCATCTGCCAGGGCACCTGCACTACAGCAGCGACGGAGGCTGTGTCCTGAAATAGACTGCACATTGGGTGAGAGGTGCGTGCCAGCGTCCTGCACAGAGGTCTGGCACAGAGCCCAGAGGCAGGCACAGATCCAAATGCGGCTTCAGTTCTCTCTGTAAGCAAACAGCAGGCAGGGAACAGAAGCACCTGCTAATTTTGTGCAGATCAATGCTTTCTGTGCTGGAGATGGCCTCAATCAGCTTAAGAATCCAGCTAGGTCCCCTTGCTGAGTCCCCTGGAGACCCAGTGGCAGTGCTGGGGGTGCATGACTGGGGCTTTGCCTTTGATTGGAGAATTGGTGTTTTAGTCCATGACATCCAACTGGAGCCTGGACAATTCTTTCTCTCTCTCTCTCTCTCTCTCTCTTTCTTTCTTTCTTTATTTTTTTCTTTATTTTTTTCTTTCTTTTCTTTCTTTCTTTTCTTCTTCTTCCTCCTCCTCCTCCTCCTCCTCCACTGCTGCTGCTGCTGCTTCCTCCTCCTCTTCTCCTTCTCCTTCTCCTTCTCCTTCTCCTTCTCCTTCTCCTTCTCCTTCTCCTTCTCCTTCTCCTTCTTCTTCTTCTTCTTCTTCTTCTTCTTCTTCTTCTTCTTCTTCTTCTGCAGTACTGGTGGTGGTGAGATTGCTGAACCCAGGGCCTCATGCATATTTTGTAAGTGCTCTACCACTGGACTTCACCCCTACCCCATTTTTTATAACTTATCTTGAGACAGGGTCTTACCAAATTATGCAGGCTGCCTCTGGCCTCCCAAGTGGCTGGGTTGCAGGCATGCACCACTGCACCCTGCGTGGATCTGGACATTTTGAAGCAGAATAAGGAAATTAAAGTCATCTTAGAAAAAGCGCAGGCTTTGCAGTCAGGCAGATATGGAATTTTCCTCTGGAGTTACCATGGACAAGTCATTTAACTCTCAGAGCCTCAGTTTGTTCCTTTATAAAATGTGAACAATTGTAACATCTGCCTTATACCCTACGGAGGAGTATGTGTTATCCTATGATGTGTTTAGAGTTTTAAAAAGAGCAGCAGACCTGGAGTGGGAGAATCTGTCCTCTAGGGGACATTTGTTGTGGTTGTTAGGCCACAACTGTCAAGTTGGGTCTGACTCATAGTGACCCTCTTAGGGTTTTCAATGGCTGATTGTTTCGAGATTGCTTTGGGAGTGGATTGCCATGTCCTTTACCCATTTTTGTAGTGCTGAGGATTGAACCTGGGTCTTCAGAGAGTGCAGTGCAGCACTCTACCAACTGAGTAAAGCCCCCAGCCCCAGGGGACATTTGCTATGTCTAAATATTCTTTTCTGTTTTCTATTAGCACATATTAATTGTGCAAAATAATGAGTTTCATGATGACATTTCCATACATGTATTATAATGCTATTGTTATTGTTAGGTGCCATCAAGTCATGTCCCACTCATAGCAACCCTTGTAGGGTTTTCAATAGCTGATTGTTTCAAGATTGCCTTGGGAGTGGATTGCCACATCCTTCTCCCATTTTTGCCGTTCGGAGAATTGAACTCAGGACCTCAGAGACTGCAGAGCAGTGCTCTACCAATTGAGCTAAATCCCGGCCCTGTTATAATGTACATTGATTATATTCATCTCCCCATTTACTCTCACTTAACTCCTCTTCTTCCTGATTCCTTTCCTTTTCCCGTACAACCACCTTTTACTTTCATGATCTTTTTTTTTTTTTGAGACCCCACATGTGAGGGAAAACACTTAATATTTGTCTTTAAATAAAATTTTGATTGTATTAACTAGGGGCTATGCTATTGGCTTCTAGCAGATTGAAGCTTGGGATGCTGCTAAATGTTTTACAATGCACAGGACAGATCCTCACAACAAAGAATTATCTAGCCCCAAATGTCAACTACACCGAGATTGAGAAAATCTGCCTTAGAGTAAGTTTGGCCATCTGGAGGCACTAAACATGGTAGCTATTAAAATGTAATTATTACCTCTTTCTACTTGCATGGACTGAATATATATTTAGAAAATCTAGAAGAAGCCATGGCACATTAAGGATGGCTACGATTTCTTTGGCCCTCTTTCCATGGAAAGGTGGGATTTCTCTTGTCTCTTCCTGGAATGAAGCAGGCTCTGCAACTGCTTTGAATAACAAAGTGTGGCATCAGGGATGCTGTGTCAGTTTGTGAAATGAGAAGTTTCTATCATGCTTCTTGGAACACCTCTTCAGGAACTTTGAGCCACCAGGTGCAAAGTCTGACAGTCCCAGCTGAGTGCACCCTTCTGGCCACTTCTGACAGGATACAAGCCATGGGAATGAAATCTGGACTCTCCAGAGCAGCCCACCTCTAACTGAATCCCACCACTGAAGTGTTGTAGTTAACATTGCATTGAGTGCTGCCTGCTCCACAAAATTGGGGCATATAACAAAATGGTTATAGTTTTAAGCTACAGTGTGTTGAGGGAATTTGTTTTGTGTCAATACATGGTCAAACACAAGTATTAGATGTTCTCAGGTAATTAGTGTCCTGATAAGAAAAGACCCTGTAACTAAAAAAGGAAAAAAAAATGCAAAACCAAATATTTGTATTTATAAAGTGGTAAGATACTTCATTAAGTGGAAGCCAATACAATGGCTTTGAATGAATAGATTTGAATCACTGAAATAAAAGGGTTTTCTACTTGAATGACTTTTGGCAAGTTTCTTAACTTAAAGAGCTTTTGAGTCTTCAATGACATATGTTAATAATAATGTATTCCTTGTAGTACATGGAATTATTTTGAATGTTCAGTGGGATTGTTGTTGTTTGGTGCTGTCTAGTAGGATCTGACTCATAGCAATCCTATGTACAACATAAAGAAATACTCCTCAATTTTGTGCCTGGCACATCATCTTTTATTTGTTTAAGCCCATTGTTGCAGCTGATGTGTCAATCCATCTAGTTGAGGGTCTTCCTTTTTTTTTTTTTTTTTTTTTTTTTGGTAGATCCACCACTCTCCCAAACAAGATCTTCTTCTGCAGGGATTGGTCCTTCCTGACAATATGTCTAAAATACATAAGATGCAATCCAGCCATCCTTGTTTCCAAAGAGCACTCTGGTTACACTTCCTCTAGGACAGATCTGTTTGTTCTCTTGTTATCCCATGGTATATTCAATAATCATCCCCACCACCATAAGTCAAAAGCATCAAGTTTTCTCCTGTCTACCCTATTCAATGTCTAGTATTCACAAGCATATGATGCAACTGGAAATACCATGGTTTGAGTCAGGCACACCTTCATCTTCAGTGTGACATCTTTACTTTTCAACACTTTAAAGAAGTCTTTTGCAACAGCTTTTCCCAATGTGGTATGTTTTTTGATTTCTTGACTGCTGCTTCCATGGATGTTAATTATAAATTAAGTAAAGCAAAATTTTGGACAACCTCAATCTTTTCTCCATGTATCATGATGTTGCATACTAAACCAGTTGCAAGGATTTTTGTTTTGTTGATATTGAGGGGCTATGCATAATGAAGGCTGCATTCTTTGATCTTCAGTAAATATTTCATATCTTCTTCACTTTCAAAAAGCATTGATATTACATGCAAGTGCAGTGGGGAAATGCATACAAAAATGCCTAATGCAAGTATTGACCCATAATTGGTACTTGTTAAACTTTCATTGAATTTAATACTTTCAGAGGTTAGGACAGGAAGGATTAGCAAGAACTTGTGTTATGGGGAATAATTCATGCAAGATGTGAAACTTGAGGTAAGCCATAAATTATGATAATTTTGATCTGTTTCCTGTAATAAAACAGGCAGTATTTTGATTTACCACTGTTTTTGAGTGGAATGGAGGTGAGTGACGATTGTAATTGGTGAGTGGCCCCAGGTGATTTTCCTAAAGACCCACTTGTGCCTGAGCTGGGAGCATGCTGAGAAATATTTCCTTCTATGAACTTAGAAGCCTTCAGTTACAGAGGGAAATCAAGAAGGAGTAACTGGGCATGCTAACAGATACCAAGTTTCAATAATAAACTGTTGGTCAGTAGGGGAAAATCCTCTGGTGCTTAAAGAACAAAGTGTAATAAGATGGATTTAGCAGCTCAACCCAAGCATTAGAAGGGAGTGAGGGTCCTGGCACTAGCATCAGGGCAATGGTTATAATGTTTAAGCAACAGAAATGGGAAAGCATATGCATCTGGGGAGGAAATGGTTGCAAATCACACTGAAAGTCTGAGCAGTCCTGCTATGGGATTGCCTTGGAAAAGAGAAGAAGCATTTCCTTTCCACTAGAAGAAAAAGTGGGGCTGGGGTTTAGCTCAGTTGGTAGAGCACCTCTCTGCACTCTCTGATGGACCCAGGCTCTATCCACAGCACTGAAAAGATGGGAAAAGGATGTGGCAATCCACCCCGAAGCAGTCTTGAAACAATCAGCCATTGAAAACCCTGTGACAGTCACAATGAGTCGGACCCAACTCCACGGCACCTAACAACAACAACAAAAGAAAAAGGAGCCAGGTGCTTGGTGCCAAAGGCATGCTGCGCCGATCTTCGCAGTAGTAGCTGTAGAACGGGCTTATGCTAGGCAAAGGATCTGCCAGGAACACTGAGGGCATTGGCCTCCTCAGAGTGTCAGAAAGGCCACAAGGCAGCTGGAAAGGTGGTCCTCAGGGCTCACGAGGAGTCAAAGGACTAGGGGGAGGGACCCCTGAAGGCAGCAATGATGTTAGAAACTTATATAATTGGAGAAAATGAGCTAATACAGTTTAGATCTAAATTTGAGTCCCCAGGCTGATGAAACCATTTGATGTACAGAGAAATAGGGAGATCCGCTTGAACAGTGAGTCTCTCATCCCTGCAAGGCATTCATTTGCATGGTCACAATCTGCCAAAAGGAGGAGCTTGCACAGGGGTCCTCCAGAGATCTCACTTTCTTTCCAACTCTAGGTGCCCATTTCCTGTCCCTTGTTTCTTGAAAGTAATAAGTGCTCTGTGAATCCTGGCAGATGGTAGCTCCAAGGTTCCCTAGGGAGCTGGGGAGTAGATCATGAAACTGCCTGCCAGGAACTTACTGTTTGAATCCTCCTGGACCCAAACTCATGGGTTAAAACATTCATCTCTATGTGACACGAATATGGGACCTTTGGGAGGTAATCATCTTAGGAAGACAGAGCTCTCCCGAATGGGGGAGCCTTTATAAGTGGAGCTTTTATAAGAAGAGGCCAGGGATCTAGTTAGCTATGTACCTGCTATTTGGGGACACAAGAAGCTGGCAAGCTGCAACCTAGAAGAGGTCGCTTACCAGAACTCACCCTCTTCTTGGACTTCCAGACTCCAGAACAGTGAGAAATAGATTTCTGTTATTTATAAGTCACCAACCGATGGTACTTTGTCATAGCAGTCCAAACCTACTGAAGCCCTGCCAACAGGACAAGACTTGGCTATTGCAAGAAGAAAAGTAAAATAGAGCACAAATTGATCAAAGAAAGGTGGGCTTTGCTTCCAGTTGCCCATGCATGTCGGCTTACACATTCTTCCATGGGGGAGAACTGGGGAGGGATGAGCCCAGTTCCATGCCTCTTCCTGGTTTCATCTGTATTGTAGATTCTGTTATGGGCTCCTGTCCCTGGCATGTAAAGCTCACTTTCGTGTTACCACTGAAAAGTCCTTTCTGGATGTTCTGCCCATTTCTATTTTCCTGGTTGAATAAGGAGAAGTATACTTTGGAGATAAAGCCTAATATTTTTATAACAAAGCTTAATCTTAATCCTATGATTTAACAACTTTATGACCTTAGAGAATTTGATAAAACTTTCTGAAGCTTACTTGATTCTGTGAAATGAAGATAATTAAAACTTTTCCAGAAGTATGTTTAAGAGGTGAATGTCAAAATGCTCTGCAGTATCATTTGGATATTCTTTGGATAGATGCTTCATTATTTACTCCCCTACTCCAACCAAGAAAGTTCCAACCTGGAATTCAACATCACCATGGAAGTCAGAATTATCAATTATTCTTGAATTTATACTTTTCCAAAGAGTGGTGTTGAGTAATCTTGGGGATAAGAAATGCCAAAATATTGGGGAAAATAGACACCCAAGATGAATATGAGCCATAGTGGCTGGGGCCTGTCTGGGTTTTCTCACCAGAAACTACCAAAGAAAGAGAAAATAAGAATATAGGAAGCTCTGTACAACTTTCCAGAACATTTCCAATCATCTTCTGCCTTGAGCTTTAAAATCCTCTGTGAGTTAGAAACAGCAGTGATTACTATGTTTGCCCCCAGTTTGCAGGTAAATACACTAAGCCTAACAGAGGTTCTGTGTGTAATGTCTGCTTAATACATGAGTTTCTGGGCATAAGAACACCTACCAGAACATGGTCTACCTGTCTACATGTTTTACAGTGTAGGCATAAGTACAAGATTAGAGGAAGGGGGCTAATATTTTCCAAACTGACAAATATATTCCATGGAAACAAAAATTACTTTATTTGATCCACACAACCACCTTTTAAAAAGGGATTGCCATTTTTATTTTATGGCCAATATAAACAGAATCAGTGGAGCTGAGTAACTGTGCTAAGATTAGGTAGCAAGTGAACCTCCAAGCCAAGACTTGACCCCAGCTCTTGAGTCAACAGGCTATCCTTCCTTCCTTTGGGTGGGTCCTTCGTGAGATAAGTCCAGCATCTCAAGACAACAAAGTGCTATTGCATATCTAAAATGACCTTTCCAAGTAAATCTCTCGAATAATGATAAGACTTCTCAGTAGAAAGAGATTTCCCCTTGCGGGACATCTCACACCCCCCAGCATTTCTTTTTGCTCTGTTAACTTAGCTCTTGAGAGGGTGGGGAAAGAAGTTACAATCAGTGATTTTGCCACAGAGTGGAACTGACATCCTTAGCCAGCTGTGACCAAATGATCCATTATGCATGTGTAGCACACGGTCTCTCTCATTCCTCACCGCTTCATCTGCTTGAGATGGATTCTCACTTCCATCCATCCTTTCAGAATATGTTCAGATTGTTACCACAAGAGCAAGCCTGTCAGCTATTTCTACTTAACAAGCATCTCTTGTTTGACTCCAGCCAGATTCAGGAAGAAGAACATTTTGTCTAGTTCAATGTCATATGAACAATCTTTTTGCTGTTGTTTTTGTTGTTGTTTGTTAACTAGAGACATTCTCCTTGTATTTCCAAACTGAGGAGTTCTACAGAGCAATTTAAAGCAACATGGATGCAAGTAACAGTAAGAGAAGAAATCCTAGCGAAGGAACAAGTAGGCAGTTTTAAATTCCAACTGTGCTGGCAGAGGCGACTTTTGGCTGGCACACACGGAAGGGCCATAGAGAGATCTTTTTGGAAAAAGAGAAGAATTATCTGATGTCATATTAAACACGGAAGTTACTCATTCTCTGACTAAGGCCATAGTGATTTACAAAATCTCTTTCAGCAGGGAGGAAGACTTTATTTTGATAGGTTCAAATAAAAAAGAGGGAATTTACTGAATATCTATTGTTTGCAAGGTTAGGATTTAAGGCCTTCCACATCTGCTATTCTCTATAATCCCTTCACAATCATTTTCTAAAGAAGGATTTACTGTAGATGAGATAGACAAAGTGATGTGATTAAGGCAACACAGCTAATGAACAAAATTGCTTACAATGTACACCAACACTTCAGACTGTAAGTCTAGTGCTCCTTTACTACAAATATGGCCATCACAGCCCACACACAGACGTCTGATGATTGGCATTATGAAGAAAAGTGTTACAGAGTTTGTTGTCATCAGAACTGCTTAACATCCAGGGCACTCATGGGAGTTGTTTAGGTCAAAGCTATTAGTAACTAAAAAGAATAAGAACCAGGATAATAAAAATGCACTCTGTTAGTTCAAGGCAGACTTTGGCTGTCCTTAGCTTTAACCTTTGAGCTTAGTGACTGAATGCTGAGTCACTGCAGAGAGGCATTCTGAGAATACAATTCTGTCTATAATAAACTCTCATGGACGGAAGTGGTCCTAAACCCAGGGAGATGGGCTGAGATTGGTTTTGATGGAGAAAGCAATCAGAGGAGGAGGCAGAAGGGGCAACAGCAGCAGGGGATGCAGAATAGAAACAAAAAGAGAAATTACCACAAGTGATGGTGGAGATTTAGCAATGCCAAGGAGGAGGGCTTGAGGGAGCTAAGACTGTATTTGGACTTTATGTTTTCATCTCATACCTGTTTCTTTAGGCTGAATTTATACCAGCCTGTACAGACACCAAAGAAAGAAATAATCCAAAATTCCTTTTCTTTACTGCATACAAAATGAATGTGTGTACCTGCATGGAAGTATTTAACATTCATTGTGTATATAACTTCATATATATTTATATAGGTATATACACATAAATATAAATGTTATATAATTCACTATAGGGGTGTGTGTGTGTGTGTGTGTGTGTGTGTGTACTTCTACAATGGGGATGGTGGTGGTGGTGTGATTTTTCTCTACTACCCTTCTGTTATATTTTTTAAAGCCTCGAGTTGGACAATCCGTTAAGATATTAGTAAAGGATAAAACTTGAATGAAGTGGATCCAACTGTCCCTTTAATTTACATTTTTGATGACTTGAGTGGATCAGGAGTTGTGTCTCTGGGGATAATTTCTATTTGGAGATGTCATCCTTTACATGGCCATTCAAGATAGCCGTTCTCAGCCCATCAGAAGTTGCCTAGTTTAGTGGCTAAAGATTAATGATAGAACAAGATTGGAGGTTTGAGGACCTGGGTGGATCTGCAATCCTATCACTTGTTTGATAAGAACAGCAGAGTTCAGGGTAAGGGAATGTGAACGGATCCCAAGAATAACTGATTTTTGGTCTTGAAAGACAGCATAGTAATACAAGATAGAAAATTCTAAAGTCTGGAGTCAGGTTAAGTGTGGGTTCAAGCATGGTTCAGCTACCTACCTGTTTTACCATCTTAAGTAAATTAGTTAGCATAGTATTCTAACCAATGACATATGAATAATTCACTTATAGCATTGTTGTAATCGTTAGGTGCAGTCGAGTCAGATGAGACTCATAGTGACCCTATGTGCAACAGAAGGAAACACTCAGCACAATGTCAGTGCTTCTTTGCTATTCATAGGGTTTTCAATGGCTGAATGTTTCATGATTGCTTTGAGAGTGGGCTGCCATGTCCTTCTGCCATTTTTATGGTGTTGGAGAGCAAACCCAGGGCCTCAGAGAGCATAGAGCAGCACTCTACCAACTGAGCTAAAGTGGTGAAGAATAAATTGGTTGTATATACTTATATATAATCAATATAAGTATATCACACAAGGTAGTATCTTATCCATGGGATGCAGTTAATTTATACCTCAAAGGCACCTAACAACAAACAAAATGTCTTTCTATGTCTCTAATTTATCTATCTATCTTTCTCATGGCTAAGTGTGTGATTGGTCCACATCCAATATGTTATGTCTCCCAGATATTGAATTAATGGACAAGGATGTCTTTATTGACACATTAATACTATGGTTATTGAGTCATAAAGTTTGAGAATAATAGATGCAAGTATATGGTGAATAGACAAAACTATATTTATTTTTGAAGATTAATTTATTTGAAATTTGAAAATTAAAAATAGAATTTTCATAGCTTGTATTATTAAAAAATCATGTATTTTGAACTTAATGTAATCCACCAAAGAGAACTATATACACTTTCTAGATTCATTACATTTTAAGAATCTGTTTATAAGTTAAAAAAATTAACTTATACATAGCTATTTATTGATCTCTCCAGAGAGATCATTAATGAGATCATTAAACTCATTAAATGTTAGCTTAGAAAAGAATAATAATGTTACTTGTGATCACAATGAAATGTACCAAAAACATATAAAATGAATGAAATTACTATTAACAACAACTGAAGTCATTTAGAATGCTATGAATAGCTGGCTGCCAATTTTTCATTGATTGATCCTATATCTGGGTTATGTTGTACTTGTGATTTGTATCCCATGGTATAGCTATCATTTATATTTACAGTGCCAAATTCTCTCTTCTGATCATATCTTTTAGGTTTTTAATATTTATATTCAGCAACATATTGAATGACTACTTTGTCCATTCATTCATTCGTTTATTCATTCAACCTCCATTGGGAGTTCAGTATATTACAGGCATTATGTTAGGTTCTGTGGACACAATGCAAACTAAGACATAATTTTCATTTAAATGAAGATCAAGATCCACCATATGTGGGCTCAGCAGCTTATAAATATGTAAAATTATAATATGGTTCATCATAGGGAAAAACCATGAACCATGGATCATTTTGGAGAGCAGTTAACACAGACCTGTGATCTGAGAAGGGTTCTTGGAGGAAATTACATGTAGGTTGAAAATTTTAAGATAGAAAAGGCCATTGCTAGATGAAATTGATTATTATTATCTCTGGTACAGGGAATAATATGCACACATATCCTGAAACAGAAGAATAAGAAATATTTTGAAGAACAAAGGTAGTCCATCATGGGCATATTGGATTTTTTGGGTACAAATATGAAAAGACAATTATTTCTCTTTAAAGCTTTCCATGTGTGCTGAAGGAGGGAAAGCATCACAGCAACAGAGGAAAATGTGTTGACTCATGCTGTATTGAAGTGTATAAAGTCCTACCAGGGTAAATAGAGAGAGTGTTGGCCTCTCTGACTCTCAAAGAAGGCATCAGAGAGGAGGTAATTTTTCTCCTCTGTTTGATGTAACCTCCTTGAAGGCAGGAGCCATGTGTTTTTAAAAGTTTGTACTATCCATTTTCTCAGCATAGTAGCAGATACTCAGGAAATGCTGAATGACTCCCTAGTTTAGTGTTGCTTATTGCAATGACTGCTGGTATGTGGGACAGAGGCAGGTAGGGCAGAATGTAGGGCATGAGAGTGACAAACCAGATTCCCATGAGTATGGGCACCATGCTATACAACTGTGGCTCCTGCTCTGGGTCACAGTATCCATTAAGTCACCTATGTATTCATTCACTGACATTGACCACCTATGTATTGTGCTTTGGTTCTACTCTGTTGGATATGCAGATGAACAGTTCATGGTTTTACCTTTGACAAAGTTGAGCATGGAGATAGGAGACAGATGTAAGCATACTATTTGATCAATGTGAGTGAAAAACACACAGCACGGGACACTAAAAAACAGAAAGGCAGAAGTGATGATCTTTGGTAGTTAGGGTGAGGAAGTTGTGAGTAGAACTTGTCCTTGAATTCCTTCTCTGCTTTTGCTAGAGTCTTCTCATTGGTAGTTTATTCTATGGTCTCATGCCTTCAACTAAGTCTCATGTGGCTAATTCCCAAGTCTATTTCCCCAGCATGGCCTCTTTCCAAAGCTTCATCTGTATAGATCTAATTCTTGTGTGACATCTCCACCTTATGTCCTGATGACACTTCTAACTCAATTTGTTCAATGCAGAGCTCATCATTTCCCTGTAAAACCTATTCATCATCCTATTCCCTATTTTGTTAATAGCTCCCTGCTAAAGCCAGCGCAGTTTCCAATGCTCAGTGTGAAATTTGACAACATTTTCTTTCTTCATTCCTGTATCCAACCCTTTTTGGTTGATTCTACTTCTGTCATATGACTCATCTTCTCTCACCCCTACCACTGTTATCCTATTTTAGGGCCTCATTTTTCTCTCATGGGGCTAAGAGTCTTTCAGGTATAAGAAAAGTAATATGGCTCTCTATTAATGAAAACCAGACTTCCAGTGGAAATGCAGGTGTCTCTATGGTATGATGACTTGGATTCTTTTGGATATATACCCAGGAATGGTATAGATGAATCAGTAGGGTGCCTACTCCACACCCCATCGTCACCAACATTTGTTGTTGTTTGTGTTGTTGAATCTAGTCATTTTGACTAGGGTGAGATAGAATCTGAATATAGGTTTGATTTCCATTTCCTTAATAGCTAAAGATATTGAACATTTACATGGTTTTTAATATTGGAGACAAGTATTAGGAATATGAACTCCTGAAAAGGATAAGAACAAGAAAAGGCAGGTAATGGAGGTTGCAAAACTACGAACCTATAATGGTAAGGTGGAAACAGAAACAGACGTCATGGCCTGAAGGGGAGATTTAGACTGATAGCCCTGTTTATGGCAGCAATTGGACCTGAAGCTGGCAAATACTGGCCTAAAAGACCCTAGCTCCAGAATTGTTGGGTCTTCTGATTTTCCACAGATAACTGGAAATGTAGGGTTTCATGTGAAATCTGATTTTTTAATGTTGGCTACTGACAATTCTCTTGTTGGTGTTATTAATGCCATCGAGTTAGTGTCTGACTCATAGTGACCCTACATAAAACAGACGAAACAGTATTGTTACTGTCTCTCTACTATTCATAGTTTTCAATGGTTGATTTTTATTTGGAGGGGGGAGTAGGTTGCTGGGTCCTTCTCCCAAGCCTATAGCACCTGGTGTTCCCAGGTGGTCTCCCATCCATATACTAACCAGGCCTGACCCTGCTTAGCTTCTGAGATCTGATGGGATTTGACACCACAGTGCTACTGCTGCAGATGACTATTCTCTAGGTTGTCTAAATCTGGTTAAAGGAAACACCAACAAAATTTTCTTTTGGTAGAAATAGTCTCGAGTCTTCCCCATTTGTGAGCTCTATTTTGAAACAAAATCCTTATAGAGAATTCCTCAGAAGGACTTTTCTTGATCTTGTTAACTGAACGTTAAGTAATTGTTGGAAAATATCACCTATTAAATAATAATTCTGAATAATAAGGTCCATTTACACATTATAATTTATAGAGAACCAAAATGATGGACATTTGAAATGAATGAGTGATGAATTATAAGTTCAACTTACTTCCCCCAAAGCTTCTAAAATCTCCACTGAGCTCTGATGTTCCTAGGACTGACAGATGCATTCCTGCCATGATATTTTCTAGTTAATTCATTCAGAGAGAGAGAGAGAGAGAGAGAGAGAGAGAGAGAGAGAGTTCCACAGAGGGAAGATTGGTAGCTGCTTTCAGATGCTCAGATCTCTTCGACATATAGAAATTCTTGAAACTGACATAAGGCAGAAAGTATAGGGACTTCTATAAAACAATATTTTACTTCAAATTTTTCTTTTAATTGATTAAGGTAGGTCTTTTTTTTTTTTTTTTGCCATTTAGCATCCTATGAGGACCTGCTTCATGTCAAGTCATTGACGGAATGCTGGGGGCAGTGCTCAGGCCAGGTCAGCACTGTCCCTGCCCACAGTTAGGCTGAAAACTGAGCAAATGTGAACAAGATGTTGAGCAAAAGTTCCTCAAGGCATTCATGCCTGTTATAACACATGCTATGAAGTGGTCATACTGTGTGCTGGGAGGTCTGCAGCAGGGAGCCCTAATGTAGTCTGGGGGAAGGAGTGGGACTCTAAGAGTAATATCACTGTGGGGAGGTGCAGGCAGGGTAGGTGCACAGGGAAGAGTGTGACCTCCTGGTGCAGGGAGGAGCTTGGCCCTGTCCAGGAGCAGAAAATGGCCCATACTTGCTAGAGTGCAGTTGAGAGAAAGGAGAGGAGACAAGGTAAGGCTGATCAAGTCCTGTGGGGGTTGGTGGCTCATGCTCAGAGACAATGGTCCCAGCTATACTCTGGCAGAAGCAGTGGGCTCGATGGAGGCATCCTACTGGGGGAAAGGGAAGAACTGGGCTCCTGGGACTAAGCCATCTGTAAGTCAGGGCTGTTCCTCAGTGAAGTCCAGACGTCACTGCCAAACGCAGGCCCCCAGTGCCCACCTCCCCCACGCTTGCACAGTTTAAATCTCATTGTGGTCATTCTCAACAGAGACAATGTTGTTCCCGAGGGAGTATTCGGCAATGTCTGCAGACATATTTCATTGCTGTGTTAGGGGTGGGATTGCTACTGGCAGGCGGAAGGAAAGGTCCAGGGATGGTACTGAGCATACCCTGATCCACAGAGCAGCTCCCTCCCTGCCCACATACACATTACAAAGAATCACCAGTTCCAAAACCTCAATAAGGCCAAGGTCTTGAAACCTCAGGTCAAAGTGAACATCAAGGAGACCTGTAATTAATGGGGTTGGGAGTATAAATGGGAGCAACAGCAGGTAGGGGCATTAAGAAGTGGGTGCTGGGGGCCAGTACCCTAGTTTATGACTAAATGTGCACACATGAAACTGTACCAAAATTCACAAAATGTTTTCACTATTTGCTTCTTTCTTCTTAATCTACCAACTGCCAATGTTATCTTCCAAGTATATAGCCTGGGCCAATCAGCCTGATTTGCCTGTGTGTCTGTTCCCAGAAAAAATAAAATTCCACATAAAAATAAGTGCTTCAAATATTGGCTAAATACATAAATAGGGATTGCCTTATTTCCAGAAAATCAAATTTTGTATAATTAAAATAACTGTTGAGCTACTAATTTGTGCAAGTACTTTGATCTAATGGAAACAAAAGCTGTAAAAGGAAACTACTAGCCATCACTTATAGAGAAAGACAGGGGCTCTGGATTATTCAGGCCCTTGGCCAAAGTCAAACAACTAGCGACTCCATATGACACCATACCTGTCCCTTTCATTGCTCTCAATGTGATTTTGCATCAAGAATGTGATGTAGACCAACTTTTATTTGTATCAATAGGATTAAGTGTGGCTGCATTGATGAAAACCATGAACAACAGCAACTACAGGGCTTCTGTTGTAATGCATGTAATCAAATCCAAGTGAATTGATTTCCAGGACATCAGAAGTCCAGTTCCTTCTCCTATACTTCATCTTAGCATATGGTTTCTGCTTCATGATTCATCAGGTCACCAGAGTCCAACCATCACACCAGTCACAAATAAAAGCAATAGGCCATACCTTTTACTTGATTTTACTCATGCCTTAGTAGAGCCACTGAACTTCCCACCCAGCTACTTTGCTTTACATGTCATTTGCCACTTCTCTACAAAAGCTCTCGGGAAACAAGATTTTTTTTTTAAGGGGGGATAGTTGTGTATTACTGTCACCAAGAAAGAAAGACAGACACGTGCATAAGAGATGTTCAGCCATCTTTGTCACACCCCAGCATCAGCCAGCACAGTTGAAGGAAAGCTTAGTGTTTTCTTATGTGTTTAAAAACTCCAAATAGAAAATCCAGTATGACAAATTAGTTAGTGTGAGTCAGTCACATTTGGGTTTAGGAAACTCTTTAAGATCCCTCTCTGCTCCAGTGAACATAATCTCTTCATCATTAGATTCTGAAGAGGACTTAGCTATTCTCTGTTCGAGCCATCTCTTCTCATCATCACTTGACTTGCCCTCTTTCTCTGTGTCTTCAGTTTAGCACCTTTTCCCATAACTTTCTTCTTTGCCCTTTTGCCTTTTGCATCTAGCCTTTTGCTTCTGCCTCTTTTCATACACAGAGAATCTATGAAGCATTGCACAGGAAACTGTCATAAAACTCATGCCACATCTTCTTTGTCCATTTGTCCTTCTTCATCTTTCTTCTTTGCTACTTGAGGAAAATCTGACTTTCACCCTTCTGCAAACTTTCCTGCCTGACATATAACCTCCATTTACGTGATTACAGATGCAATTTAAGACTTACTTTAAGGTTGCTAGGAGGTAGTCTCCCCACTACCTCCTGTATTCTCTAGTCTGTCATTTACTCATTCATTTATTTGTTCCATATTTATTTCTACACTGATTGAATTTCTACTGCATGCCAGCCTTTCTAATAGGCTCAGTAGGTTCTCTATATCCTCCATGGAATAAAACAGACATGGTCCCTGTCCTGTGATGCTCTCTTTTGATTGGAGGGACTATGAACAAATTATGTAACCATCATCTATCCATAGTCACAGAGTTTGGTGACCATTGTGAAGGAAAGGTTGTTAGGAGAACATAGAATAAGAGCTCTCAAGGTTGAAGAAGCCAGGGAAGACTTCCTAAGGAAATGACAGTTAGGTCAAAGTAAAGAGAGGAATGGGAATTACCTAAGAACAGATGAAGAAGAATGTTCCAGCAGAGGTAAAGGAAGACATGCAAACAATCTTAAGAGTGAAGACTGCCAGTAGAGAGTGATTTTCAACTCTGCGCTGCTCACTATTTTTAGATTATGAAGAGAGACAACATTTCTGCTTCAAAGAACTTATAGGAGAGTAAAGTGTATTCACAATAAACACAAGAGTGAAATACTTTCTGGTGCTGATCATGAGGTTGAAGGAAAGGGTTTATTTGAATTAAGAGGAGAAGGTTGGTATTGTGAGCAAGGGAGAGTGGAGAAAGATATGCTCCATGCAGTAGGCAGCAGTCAAGTCATCTGGGGTGGCTGGGTGAGGGTGAGGCTTCACAGAAGCATTAGGAATCCTTTGGGATGTTTGAAGTAGAAGGACAAAACGGTCTGATTCACGCTTTTGCAAGATCATCCTGGCAACAGTGTGGCCAATAGTTTGAGGCCAAGAGTGAAAGAGAGACAAACTAGAGGCTGCGGCCAGACAAGAGATGATGGTCTTCCTGGCAGAGGAGGTGGTAAAGTATATTTGTATGTGGAACTTTTTTCCAGGTGGATGAATAAGAGTAGTTAAAGGATTGAATGAAGATACAAAGCTGGAGGTAAGAATGATTCTCAGCATTTGACTTGAACCAGAGTAATGGTGGTGGTGCTGTTTACTGAGAAGAGGAAGATTTGGTGGGGAATGGGTTTGGGTAGGTGGGGGAAGCAATCATTTTTCTGGGGACATGTGATGCTTCAGAACATTCTGGTGGAAACACTGAGCTGGTAGCTATAAACTCAGGGAAGCTCAGGGAAGAAACCTAAGAAGGAAGGAAATGCATTTGAGGAGGAGACATGTCTAAATGGAACATAAATACATGGGTGGGCTTCCTTGGGAAAGAAGGCTGAGTGCCCAGTCCTGCGTTCAGAGAGCACAATAGCTTTATTTTATACTCTGAGCAAGTCATTGAAATCCTTTATTTTTTATTTCTATTTCTACTTTTATTTTTATTTTTGCAGTGTCAGGGATTGAGACAAGGCTCTTGAACATGCTAGCTTCTGCCACTGAGCTGTACCAGCCCAATTTTAATTTTTTATTTTGAGATAGAGTCTGGATAAGTTGCACAGCCTGCCTCCTGCCTCGAACTTGCAATTCTTCTGCCTCAGACTCCTAAGTCACTGGGATTGCAGGCATGCACTACAGCTCCCAACAAGTTATTTAACTCTTTAAGCCTCCTTTTCCTTGCCATAAAATAGAAGTCATGATAATTATTTATAGGAACATGGTGACGAGTTGATGAGACATTTTACCACAGCAGCCTTGCACAGTACCTTGGACATAGCTTGCACATCAAACATCTCCCTCCAGTGTCTGCACTCTCTTCTCATAAATGATATCTTCAGTGGGAAAATTTTGATTATTGAGGGACCAGTTTTAAATGGAAACCTAATAGGTTGTGGGGCTGGGATAGAGTGCTGCTGTGCAGTCTCTGAGGTGCTGAGTTTGATTCCCAGCACCAAAAACATGGGAGAAGGACATGGCAATCCACCCCCAGCAATCCCAAAACATTCAACTCCTGAAAATCCTATAAGGATCACTATGAATTGGATACAACTTGATGGCACCTAACAACAACAACAACAACAACAACAACAACAGCAGCAGCAGCAGCAGCAGCAGCAGCAGCAACAACAACAACAACAGATTCTGTGACATTTTACAGTTTCAACAATTTTACAAAGTCTCCACTCATTCTTGAGTTAAAAGTGAAGAATACATTGGTGCACAACTTGTGCCTTGAAATTTCCACATGTTTTGCAAATAGCCCAAAGCAGCTTGCTAGTACTTCAAAAGCCTCAGAAAAACCCACTGTTTCTACAGTTATGTGAGAAGAAGAGTTGATTGAACTGGAAACAAAAAGGGATTTGTAAGCTCACTTTGGTGGAGGTGAGAGAGGGAATGAATCTCTTCAGAAAGACTCTTCATAAAGCCTTCATAAAAGTCAATTTCTTTTTAATTCCCCCAGTAACCTCAGCTAAATCTGGTTGCCTACTGTGAGGGTGGATGCTAACCCACCTCCCTGTCCTTAACCTCTCACCCCAGGCTCCAGTATTTTGTCTTGCTCAGAATTCTTGTTCTTGCCTACAGCAGTCTCCTGCCTTGAACTCATCCATAAAACTCTATGAGCAACCAGTGTGAAAGAAACAAAGCACAGTGCATAAAAGCTGTACATCCTCCACTTTGCTGAAATGCATTTTTAAACATTTGAAAGGAATGAAGGAGAATTATACCCAACATGAGAGAACCAATTGGTTCTAGGGGACCAAAACAGATTGTCAAACCTGCTGGGATCGGGGTCCATGAAGAGCAGTTGGAGTGATAATGAGACATTGTCCCACAAAGGAGGAATGTTTAGATGATCACAGTGATATAAAAACTAATTGCCAAGGCAATTTTTTTCTCATTTGGAACAAGGCTATCCCCCAGTTGCTTTTTTTCCCCATGCTGTATCCCAAAGAATATTATATAACCCAATGTTTTTAGTGAAATTATATTCTGTCTGTGGAGTGCAAAGTAAATCAAAAGTTGCAAGCAAGAGAGAAAGATTTTTCACTGCATAAAAGGAATGAGGCTAAATTGGATTTTCAGAATGATTCCTTCTGTCTGGTGGCTCATGTAGAGTCAAATTGAGACACATATTGATACTTGTGAAGTAGACTTCTATGTTCTAAAACATTGCTTAGGGACTAGACAAGGCTGGTGTAGATAGACATGTCTTCCTTCTGCATAGGAGATTCGAAGTTGTTTACCCCACAAAACCTGTACTGTATGAAGAATGAATGAGAGAGGGTAAGAATCAGAGCTAGATTCTAGATTAAGCTATGATTGATGATAATTGAAGCTTAGTAGAGGGAAAAATTACCAGCCTGTCCCTTTGTGTTCTTATTTCTATAAATCTCATGCTAAATTGTGATGTATCATTTATATATTCTGATAATGAACAGACATAATTTAAATCATGGCTTTAATACAAAGATACACTGTGTAGGGAAGTAATCAGACATTAGCCCCAGTGCTGTGCTGTTTCCACCTGCTTGGTTTTACACTTAGGACTTTGAAATCAGACTGAAAACACCACAGTTCATCTGCTGGCAGTTTTCCAACTTGTGCCTTGGAAAAATAGAATTTGTTTCTTCCAGACAGGTCATACAAACCTAAAACTTATTAGCCATTGCTGTCAACTTGAGCGATAGAAAGCAAGACATTAGAGCAGCAGTACTCAAAATATGATCCGCAGATAGATACTAATGAGAAAAGCACAGAAATTGAAAGTAAGCATGTAGAAACGGTTAGAGCAGTATGATGTTGCCATGGTATCTAATCTAGTCATATGAAGGGGGACCATGCATCATAAGCAATGGGTTGAACATTTCAAAACAAAAACACAGCAAATAAACAAAACGGGGTCTCTTATCACAGAGTATCAGAAGGAGCCTGCAGTCATACCACTGTGGAGTTCGATCCCATCAGATCTTGGAAGCTAAGCAGGGTTGGGTCTGGTTAGTACTTGGATGGGAGACTGCCTGGAAACACCAGGTGCTGTAGGCTTGGGAGAAGGACCCAGCAACCAACTGCCAAAAAACAATCTGCCAATGAAAACCCTATGAACAGCAGAGGAGCACTGACAATAGTGCTTCGCCTGTTGTCATAGGGTTGCTATGATACGGACACCGATGCTATTGCACCTAACAAAAACAGCAACATCAGAAGGAGCAAGTACTATGTGACACTTGTCCTTTCTGAGCTTTAGCATCCTGCCTAGCACAAGGGCTTAAAAAATGCTTAGCCTTTAAGGAAGTTGTGATTATTAAATGAGGTGATGTATTTAAAACATCAGCTTCTCAATGCATAATTCTTTTCTAGTTCTTCAACTTGTGTTTTTAAAGCCTATTTGATCATGATGAAAACTAACCCAGATAGAAAAGACCCTGAATCCAGACATCAAACAAGTGAAAAGAAACTCACATTATCAATTCTGGACTCAGCCCTCCTGACTGAGAAATCATAAAGACAGGTGTTGTCTTTATTAATATCTCATTTAGCCAGTATTCTATCATCCAAGACAGCCTATCCCCATGAACTTGTCTTTAACTTTTCTATTACCTTATTAATGGGATTGGGGAGATGGATATCATTTAATGAGACATTTCTCTGTCCCTGTGAAAAGCTTGACATTCATCATAAGGAGGTCATACATTTACATCTGGATGAGGAGGTCATCTGGCTGGCTCAGTGAGATGATTTGTAATCATAAGTCTTCCATTACTATGAAATGTGGAAAGTGAAAGAGAAAGAAAAAAGAAAGAAAGAAAGAAAGAAGAGAAAAGAAGGAAGGAAAAAAGGAAGGATGAAAGGAAAAAAGTAAAGAAGGAAGGCAGGTAGGAAGGAAGGAAGAAAGGATACTGTGAGATGAGGGGAGGAAGACAAAGGAGAGAGTCTGCAGTGGAGAAAGCAGGGGCAAAGCTGGCCCTGACAGAGTTTGGCTGAATCCAAGGTGATGATTAGAGCCTGGATCATGGGGAAGGAGGGCAGGGAACAGATGGGCAGAGCAGCGGCTGGGTTCTTTGGGTTCTTTGGGTTAAGGTGATTGGCAGCATGGGAAACGTTAAACTGAGCTGAAAAATATGAAAATCTTTCTGAGTGTAGTGTGTGTGGAGTGCAGAGCTTTAAAAGGTACCATTCTCATCTTAAAAGAAAACAACAGGCTCATGGAGGGCAGGGACTTTTAATAAGAGAATGTCAGAACATGAGCCAAGAGCTATCATGGAAGGATGGTCAGGGAGCACTTGACCAAGATGCAAGCCTTGCTGGGGTAGTCAGGAAAGGGATCACAGAGGATGTGCCTGTCTTAGGTCAGCTCGTTAGAGGCTGAATCTGAGACAGGGATTTACTTAGAATGTACTCGTAGCAGAGCCAGGAAGCAAGGGAGGCAAAATAGTGCAGGGGAAGCAGCTCTACACAGATGGACCTTCGTGTCATAACACCGTGGTTGTCTCTCCCAAGGGCCAGAGCCCTGGGATGTTATTCACATCTCATCCATCGACCCTTTGCTCTGAGTGGGTGAGGACATGCGTGGTCCCCTTTGACATGTGTCTGGAGGAAGAGTCTCCCAAAGAGCCCTGTGGAAAAGGGGGCATATGTAAGTAGTTAGCAGCTGACGCTGGTAGCAGCTGAGAGGTGAGGTCCCCTGCATGATAAATCTGAATCAGGTGAGGCATTTGCAGCATCTGTGATGGTGAACTCTGAAGTGGACCCTCTGTTGAAGTGAGTTGGGGGTGGGGGGCAGTGATACAGCACTTCATAGAAAAGCAGAAGCATGTGCAAAGGCCTGGGGGAGTTAGTGAGAGAGTTGCTTAATGGGGCCAGCAGTCTCGTGGGGGGGGGGTTAGGGTGAGACAGGAGATAGGAGCTGAGGATGAGAGAGTGGCGGTTATTATGTGGGCTTGCCCCTACATGTCTGTCAGCTTGAGCTGTGGGGGCTTGTGTGTTGCTGTGATGCTGAAAGCTATGCTACCAATATTTCAGATACCATCAGGGCCACCCATGGTGGGCAGGTTTCAGTTGAGCTTCCAGAGTAAGACAGACTATTGAGTAGGACCCAGCAGCTCACTCCTGAAATGACTAGCCATTGAAAAACCCCATGAGTGGCAGAGAAGCACTTTCAAATATGGTGCCAGATAATGAGCCCCACCCCTCAGGCTGGAAGGCATTCAAGAAATGACTGGGGAAGAGTTGCCTCCTCAAAATAGAGTCGACCTCAATGACAGGAATGGAGTAAAACCCTTGGAACCTCCTTTTGTTGTTGTGGCATGACTCAAAACGACAAGAAACCATGGCATCAACAATGAGCTCAAACATAAAAAAGATCATGTGTATGGCAGTGTTGGGAAGTGTTTTGTTCTGTCATATATAGGGTCACTATGAGTGGGACCCAACTTGATGGCACCTAACAACAACAGCTGTAAGCTTAGGAGGAAGTGCTATACAGTGGGGCTGAAATTCTAACTGCTTCTTACTGATTCTGTAACCTCCAGCAAGAGACCTTACCTTTCTTAGCCTCAGGATCCTCATCTGTTCAGACAACCTTCCAGGATTGTTCGGAGAATAAAATAACATGAAGAAAATAAAGCACTGTGTGCCTCAACCTAGGGCTTACTAACTTCCAATAAGTGGCTGTCATCTTAATTATTATACAGCTGGCCATGTGGGCTAATTTTGAAGATCTTGAACTCTATTCCAAAGAATTTGGATTTTATACCAAAGTGATGGTGGTGGTGGTGGTGATGATGGTGGTGATAGTAACAATGGCAGGGGCAGAAGCAATTAGAACTAAGATGTAAAATGGGAGCCAGCTGATGTCTTTAGAGAGGTAGGGAACTTGTAGTCTGTTTGAGAGGGATACTGTAACCAGCCCTGTGGAGAAAGGATTGGTAAGTGTAAGACAGGAAGGGCAGAAGAACCAGCTATGAGGCTCTCTCAACAGTCTAGGCAAGAGGAGAGGAGGGACTGAACTTGTCGAAAGTGGGAGTGGGAAGAGACTGAGCCAAGATCAGAGCACAGCCAGTGATGCCCTCCAGCTGCAGGACTCGGGTTGCATGCTTAGCCTCTATCCTGGTCAAGTGGACCATTCCAACTATGTGCAGGGCAAACCTGATGGAGAGTGGTATCCCGCTCTGGGTTTTTTCCTTTTACTGGAAGAGGAACTTTTTGAGATGCAACTGGCTCCTGGTAAGGATGATTCAGTGATGCTGATAAGCCTCCTCTGTCACTTCTATTGAGTTTCTGCACACTCTAATTCATTAACAAAGGGACAAAGGAGGAATATGGGCACATTTTACTCTTGTCATTTCTAGAAAATTTTCCAATGAAACTATCGAGAGTACTATAATTGTTGTTTCTGCTGAAAGCCCATCTCTACTCAGAGTGACTTGGGCTCAAATCTTTGATAAAAATGGGAAACATGCTGACTTAAGTTGGTATGATAAAGGCCCTCTATTGCAGCCCTGCTATGGAGGAAATCATTAGACTCACCTCAGTAGATAAATACAAATAAAAACAGCCTATGCTTCACTGTGCTGATCTTCCACCTGGCCTCAGAACTGAAATGGTAAAAAGCAAGCTCATTCATTCATTGCATCTTAGTCTGGAAGCTCACCTGAAATCTGTCCACAATGGGGAGCTGGACTTCATGGTGCCACACATCTTTCAGCTCTAACATTGTGACTATGACTTCCCAAATGACATTAACTAGAGAAGATAACAGTTTTAATGTTATGGAGTAGTTATTCTGTGGTGGGCACCCAGTTAACCGTTTCATATATTGTATCTTATTTAGATTTCATGGTTACCATGTGCAGTTGTTGTTAGGTGCCATGAAGTTGGTTTGGACTCATAGCAACCCTGTATACAACAGAATGAAACACTCTCTTACACTATGCCATGCTCAGCATGATGCAGTACTTCTCTGCTATTCATCAGATTTTCAATGGGTGGTGGTTTTGTGAGTGGGTTGCCAGGTCCTTCTGTACCATCTGCTGTAGCTACTGTCAAGATCTCCATTTTGCAGATGGTAACACTGAGAATTGGTGAAATCAAGTAGATAGATAGGTGGAGTGGGAAGGAACTGAGTTGAGGATCCCAATGGACCTCCTTCTAAACTCTGAATTCTTAATTTTATAGCTTATTTCTTCTTTTAACTTATCATTAATGATACTAATCATTTGACATTCAGAACAAATGCCCCATGTGGTCATGAAACAGATACCTATGAAAAGCCCTGTATGTTTTTTACTATGTCTGGTTCTCAGTGAACTATCACAGCTCTTGTTCTTCCCATGGGCCACAGAGACACAATCATATATCATTCTGTATCATTTTCTGCTTGTTTAATGGGTGGGATCCATTATCTCCAAGCAGAGTAAGAATGTAAGAATCAGGAACATTTTTCTTACATTATCCATCAATAATTAGATACAGCAAGGACCCAGGCATAGATATTCTTCTATTGAATTAGATTTTTCTGCAGTAATTAAAATGCAGCTATGCAGATCTTGGTGCCTGTACTTTCTTCACTGTTGAATGTTGATAACATTAAACCCTTAGGTTTAATCTAGATGAATGCTAAGCCCTTTGAGAAGTGACTAAAAACATTTTTAGGGATGGTGCAATATATCATGTGATATGTGTGCATGCAGATTTGTTTATAAGTAAAATATTTATAAGCATTTCTTTGATAAGTATGCAGTGTGTACAATTCAACTGATGTCTAATGGGCGCCTAACAGGAGACAGAATAACTAGATAATTACCTATATGTATCTTTCTAGAATTTATATGTGATATATTTGCATATTGATACTTTTTTTTTCAGTACATGTGTGTTGGACCCAGGATCTTGCATATGCTAACCCAGTTCTCTACCACAGAGCTATACCCCAGTCTCTTTTTTAAAATTTTTATTTTGAGACAGGGTCTTGCTAAGTTGTGTAGGCTCCTTTGCCTCGAACTCATGATCCTTCTGCCTAAGCCTCCCCAATCTCTGGAGTCATAGGTGTGTTCAACAGATATAAACTTACCTAGATATATGGACCATATAACACAAATTAATTTGCCTATCAATTTGATGGAGCTAGAGTTTAGCTCAGTTTGTAGAGCGCTGCTCTGTCCTGTCTGAGGCCCTGGGTTAAATCCCAAGCACTGCAAAAGTGAGAGAAGGATCTGGTAGCCCACTCCTGAAACAATCAGCCATCGAAAACCCTATGAATAGCAGAGAAGCACTGACATAGTGCCAGGCATGGCACAGTATTGGGGAGTCTTTCGTTCTGTTGTACTTAGGGTCACTATGAGGCAGACGTGACTTAATGACACCTAACAACAACAAGCAGATTGGGATTTAGCTCAGTTGGTAGAGCGCCACTCTGCAGTCTCTGAGGGCCTGAGTTCGATTCCCAGCACCACAAAAATGGGAGAAGGACGTGGCAACCCACTCCCAAGGCAATCCCGAAATAATCTGCTACTGAAAACCCTATAAGGGTCTCTATGAGTCGGACACGACTCGACGGCACCTAACAACAACAACAACATTAATTCAGCAAACATTTATTGAGCTTTTGCTACACTACAAGACTATCTTTAGAGGTGATATATTTTCCTGTTTCATGGGCAGGAGATTTCTTTTTATGCATCCTATGTTGGAGTAAATTCAGAAAGCTGTGCACTGTTTCCCAAGATTGAACTTCCACAATGCTCATTTCCAGCACAGCGCCTAGCAGATATGAGGTAAGTGGGTTTGGGCATGTTATTTAACCTCCACTTAATTTCATTTGTAAAATAGAGATGATAATGATGTCCACCTCATAGAGTTCCATAAGGATTAAAAAATACACTATGTGCTAAAAGCTTAGTTCTGGCACATTGGAAGTCCTTAATCTCTGTCTGTGATTATTATTAAGGAAGGGGTATTTAGAGGTTTAGCTGCCTAGCAGTAATTACTGTCTGATGATTTTCTGCTGGAGACCTGTTGGAGACAACCTCCAAATTCTTCATGTCATTATCTCTCTCAGGCAGGAGCATTGAGCCCCAGTGAATAGATTATAAAAAGTACTATCTGTTCCATTGCTTCATGTGCCACTCATTTATTAGTATAAATCCAGCACTCCAGGTGGATGAGAAACATCTCTGTTTGCAGGGAGCTAGAAATCTTTTCCCTGAGCATCTTCCGTAGCTGAGGAGGTGACAAGATACTGAAGTGTGTCCTGGATAACAGATAAGTGGCACTAGAACAATTTCCAGAGCAGTGGGTAAATAATTGCTCTTACCTGGCCAACCATGGCATGAAGAACAAAGGACCAGAGTTTTCTAGTTGAGCCTAGAAATCAGCAGCTGTTTGCTCCGACCAGAGAGGTGAATTGAATTCACTCCAGCAAAAGTTTTAAATCTTGACACTCATTGATATGTATTGTTTCCTGCTTTCCAAAATGATCTGCTTGCACCTCTCTTAATGCAATTCCCTCTTGATAAATAGTAGCAGATGTGTGTATGCACATGCGTGTGAGTACATGTACTTGCCTCTCAGCTCCCTAAGAGTTCTGGGAAGGAGTTCTGCATTCTATCCATTTCCACATTTCCATTGCTTGTAGCATAGGGCTGCCACATAGTAGGGATTCAATAAAATGTTATTATTCTCTTCCACGAGGTCGCATGCATCAAGCTCTTGGTGTGTTCTGTGCCATTTTCCCCCTTTCTTTTTGGAGAACGATGAATCAGACTCATCACAGTATTCAATTAATTTTACACAGTTGGCTCCTGAGGGAGTTTGTACCCAATGTCCTCTAACTGATGATCAATCATGTTCCTGTGGTTGTACCCAAGGCAGCAGGCAGCAGGCCTGTGACTTGCTCCAGGTTGTTTAACAGAATGTGTCCCTATCCAAGCAGGAAAGGTTCTGGTGACCTTTGATGGCATTTCAGAGAAGTCATTTGCTCTGGCTTTTCTGAGGCCATATTGATCTCCACCTAGGATTCAATTTTAGACAAACAGGCGACATAATTTATGTAAACTGGGCAGGTAATTAAACTCTCCTCCTAAGCAAAAAGGTCAGAGCAGAATATTTAAAGTTTCATTTTTAAGTGGAAGCAGTTAACTAAAAAAAAGAGAAAGAAATCTCACTGGGATTGTCATATTGCCAACTGTTACCCTATAAATTATTGGGCCCAGACTGTCTTGCTAGAAATAGGTCAGAGCTCTTTTTTGCTGAAGGAGCTAGAAAAGGGGATAATACTCATTAAACACATAGCTTTTTATATTTAAAATGAATGATGAGTAGGAGACTTAATGCTAGATTGTGATGAAACAGTCAATAACATTTTCAGAGTGATTTTAAAATAATATCAAACTTAAATGAAAGTTGTAAGTTCAGCACAAAGAATTTCCTCTTATCCTCCCTGAACCATTTGATAGCAATTTGCTAACGTGAAGTCCCTCAAATAAATTTCTATAAACAAAAATCATCTTCAAATCAACTATCAAGATCACAAGGCAACTATCAAGATCAGAAGTTAACACTGATACATAACTACGATTTAATCCTCAGAACCCACTTAAATTTCTCCAAGTGTTCTAATAATGTCTTCATAGCAAAAGGATGCATTTTAATGTTGTATTTTGATGTGATCTCTCTTTAGCTTCTTTTAGTCTGCAGCAATTCTTCATCCTTCCTTTGACTTCCATGACCCTGACATCATTGGAAAAACTACAGGACATTTATTTTGTAGAATGTCTGCTGTTTTTCCTTTATTAAACTCATGGTATGCCCCTTTGGGAGAAGGACTTGGCAACCCACTCCCAAAACAATCCACCACTGAAAATCCTATGAATAGCAGAGAAGCACTGATAGAGTGCTGGGTGTGGCAGAGTGTTGGGGAGTGTTTCATTTGTTGTACATAGGGTTGCCATGAGTCAGACCCGACTTGATGGCACTCAACAACAATAAACACATGCACCTTTGGTAGAAATATCATTGAAGAGACACTGTGTCCTTCACATGGTATCCCGTCTGGTCACAGCATTTCTTCTTGTCAATGGATTAATTGAATTCTTCCAAGTTTCACTGTTGTAAAATTATTCTTTTCCTTTTATGGTTAAAAATATATGAAAGGAGGCACTATGTATGAGGTTATGGAAGTATGCAATTACTCATCAACCTTTTGATGTATTCATCCATATATTTGTATCAATGTCAACACTTGGATTCCTATTTTACTCGGTAATTTACAATGTGTTCTTTCTATTATTTTTGGTCTCTAGCTGCTTGTGATTGAGCTGTGGGAGCCCCTTCAAGCTGACTCATGTATTCCCTTGATGTATCCCCATAAGTCTTTGATGACTTCTTTATATTGTGGCCAAGGAAGATGTTCCAGGCTCATTTTGTACTTTCCCTGTCCTATCCTTAAAGAATATTTAGGAACCAAAATATGGTTGCTACATGTGTTCATTTTGACTGAAATGTTATTGCTCCCAGGCTCTCTCTGTGGGCCAAGCTAGAAAATAGGTTCATTTTTACATACATAGGGACCAGGCTTTAGCTCAGTTGGTAGAGCACTGTTCTGCAGTCTCTGAGGTCCCGGGTTTGATTTCCAGCACCACAAAAATGGGAGAAGAACATGACAATCCACTCCTGAGGCAATCCCAAAACAATCAGACAATGAAAACCCTATGAGGGTTGCTATGAGTTGGATACGACTCAAGGACACTTAACAACAACAGGTATGCATAAACACACATTTAAATCTTACTTGTTGTCTCCATCTACTTAGCTATTGAAAACCATAAGATTATGTTGACACTACCAATTTTGCATCAACATCACAGATTTTACTCTGGTTTTCTTGTTTTTATTTTTTATTTGGTTTTAATCTTCCTTTTCGAATGGCAAGAATCCTGGCACCTTAATATATTTACATGTTTGATCGTCTTCTCTCAATGAAATCAATCTCCTTTCATAGCTCCACCTCATTTTAGCAAAGACTACCTGCTCATTCTTCGTGAGCTCTTATACCTTCCATTGGGCTCTGCCACTACCAAATCCTTGACCCTTCATAGGTACCCTCCTCAGCCAGCACAGGCTCTGATACCTGGGGTGCCTTGATCTCTTCACTTGGGCTCCAAAGGGCCAACTAGGTTCAACTGCTCCTGCTGCTGCTGGGTCTGCCATTGTGCTGAAGGGTGGATGCCTTCTCCACCCTGCCCAGGCTCTGATACCCTGCATTGGGACCCTACCTTCCCTTCACAGAGAAAGTCTCCTAACCTTCTCAGGCTCTGAGGCTGTGCTAGGATGCTCTCTACATGAATGCTTCCTAGTTCTTCTTGCATTCCAATACTTCATGCCAGATTGCCACCTGCCATCCCTGTAGTGCATGTTCCCTTTACCTTGCTAGGCTCTAATAGCCCTGCAGGATGACACAGGTAGGTGCATAATGCCTTGCCAAGGTTCTGACATCCCAGGCCAACTGTTGTCCCACCCCAAGAATCCCTCCAACACCAAGCTTTTTCCCCAATCTTCTATGCTGGGCTACCCTGCCAAGGTAGATATGCAGCTAACTATACTCCTCCAAATCTTGTACTGGGGTTCCTCTCTCTGTCCTGTCCATCCACACACCTGTGCCCTGTTAAGCCCAGTTTAATCATCTTTCTATTGAATTATTTGGCAAGGAAACAGAAAGAGGAAATATTTGATAATTTTGTGTAGGAATTGCTATTATTATTTTTTCAAATTTCAACTAGAAAAGTTTCCAGTTAAAAAGTTCTTACACATGGGTATTTATCAGAAATTGGACTCTAAGAAACTATATTCTGACATGCATTTCTATTTGTCAAAAGAATTCCAATTTCCTTTTTATCTAGTGGTCTAGTAAAAGCAATTGATGTCTACAATCTTCCTAGGTGCAAATGATTTTCTGATATTATGATATTAACATCTGTAAAATCAGTGTTAATAGCAGGAAACAGTTTGCACATGGAAATGAAGATAATTTAAGTACAATCTAATAAAGGCACTGTTTAGAAGGATGTTGGCTAGGTGAAGAATCCACAAGGGATCATACTGGAACTTGGAGGTCATAACCACAGGGAGACCTCATCATTCCTGGGTCTTGGATTTTTCACTATCTGGTCAGCACTCTATGATTCTGTTACCCTATCCAAGCACCACCATTAATAGGCTATGCTAGCTCCCTTGTTAGTGATCCATAGTGTATATGGATCCAGCCATTCAAAATCTTTCCAAAGTACTTTCTGTACTCACAGAGGTTTTCCTTTTCCTTGTAAGTTGTTTCTTCCTTCCAGTCTCATCCTTTGTTTTCTCCTCCTCTACTTCTCTCTCAAGTCCTAGTTTTCAATATAGTAAACAAATCAGTGGTATAAAACCAACAAGCAGAAATATAGCCTACTAAGTACAACAACAGCAACAATGTGAGTTCTGAGAAATCATTTTCTCTTTCTTAACAGTCTGAATTTCAAAGACATTATCTCCCTATAAGCATAAGCAAATAACAGTCTATTTTGCAACTCAGAGCTCAACAGTAATGCCTTTGTTCTGAGCCTGATAGGTAGAGAAGAGCCACAGGGCAATCTAGAACAAACAGAGGTCAATATGAATCAAAGATTTGATTAACATGTTATGTACGTTATCTCTCAATATGGACAACCAATGAAATAGATATTATTTCTGTTTTACAGATGAGGAAATTAGAGCTCAAATGTGCAAAGTAATTTGCTTGAAATAAGACACATAGCTTATTAGTGGATGCTCTAGGATTCCAACCTATCTTTGTTTGACTGCAAATGCATTTATTTTCCACAATAGAACTGTATTGCCCCATATCTCTTAAATATTTGATGCAATATTGTAAGTTGGAATTTACTCACATAAAATACCCTCATCATTGCTAATACATATCTCAAGTCCATAGATTGTTGTGAAGAAGAGTTATTTTAGATAATTCTAAGCACATACAAAATAGTGATATTTTGTTATTATAGTCTTTTTCTAGAGACACTTTTACTGATTTCAGTCTTTTAAAATGTGGAGTAGCTGAGATTGCTTAAAATACCATAAATATTAGTGATCAATTTGGAGTAAAAATTTCCAATAATTATGAAATATTGTCCTCCATTTTTACCAGCTCTTGCAATCTGAAATAGATTGAAAATGCAATCAGGATGTACTGATAACTGCTAATGACTGAAATGCAGAAGTTGGACAAAAGAAGAAGGCTCAGTAGTTGGAATATACGGCCTTGGTGACAGAAATGATGATGGAGATTACAAGATAGAATTTTGTCAGACTAATGACCTTTTCATTGTAAATACATTTTTTTCCACCAACATAAATGGTGACTATTCACATGGAATTTACCAGATGGAACATACAAGGACCAAATTGACTACATTTGTGGAAAGAGATGATGGAAAAACTCAATATCAAATGTCAGAATAAGACCAGATACTGATTGTAGAGCAGAACATCAACTGTTCACATTCAGGTTAAAACTGAAACTGAAGAGAATTAGAAAAAGTGTATGACAGTCAAGGTATGACTGTGAGTATATCCCATCTGAGTTCAGGCATTCCTTCAAGAACAGGTATAATACATTAGACACTCACGATTGAAGACCATACAAGTTATGGCATGACATCAAAAACATCATTCATTAGGCACATAAAAGGTTATTAAAAAGACAGGAAAAAAAGAAAAGACCAAATTACACATCAAAAGAGACTGAAACTTGCCCTTGAATGTTGAGCAGCTAAAATAAAAAGAATACATGATGAAGTTAAGGAATTAAACAGAACATTTCAAAGTGCAGATTGAGACGACAAAATCAAATATTGTTATGATATGTCCAAACAGCTTGAGATAGAAAACCAAAAGGGAAGAATGTGCTCTTTTTCTCAAGCTTAAGGGATTAAGGAAAAATTCAAACCTCGGGTGGCAATAGTGAAGGATTCTACATGGAAAACATTGAATGATACAAGAAAAATCAAAAGAAGATGGAGGGAAAACACAGTCATTATACTAAAAAGAATTGGTGGATGGCTGTCTATTTTAAGAGTTTGTATATGATCAGATACCAATGGTACAAAAGAATGAAGTGGAAGCTGCCTTGAAGGAACTGAAGAAACACAAGGTTCTAGCAATTGATGGAATGCCAAAAGAGATGTTTCACAAAACAGATGCAGCACTGGATGTGCTAACTTGTTTATGCCAAAAGATTTAGAAAATAGCTATCTGGCCAACTGACTGGAAGAGATCCATATTTGTGCCTATTCCCAAGAGAAGGGATCCAATCACATGTGGAAACTATTGAGTGATATCATTAATATCACACACAAGCAAAATTTTGCTAAAGATCATTCAAAAATGAGTGCAGCAGTATATAGACAGGGAATGGCCCGCAAATCAAGCCAGATTCAGAAGAGAACATGGAACCAGGGACATCGTTGCTGATGTCAGATGCATGTTAACCAAAAGAAGAGAATACCAGAAAGATGTCTATGTTTTACTGACTATGCAAAGGCATTTGACTACATGGATTACAATAAATTATGGATAACATTATGAAGAATGGGAATACCAGAGCACTTAAATGTACTCATAAGGAATCTGTACATGGACAGGAGGCAGTCATTCCAATAGAACAAGGAAACACTGCCTGTTTTAAAGTAGAGAAAGGTGTGCATCTGGACTCTACACTTTCACAGTACCTCTTCAATCTCTATGCTGAACAAACAATCTGAGAAACTGTTCTTTATGAACAAGAATGTGGCATTAGGATTGGAGGAAGACTCATTAACAACCTGAGTTATGCAGATGACTCAACTCTGTAAACTGAAAGTGAAGATGATTTGAAACATTTACTGATGAAGATCAAAGAACACAGCCTTCAGTATGGATTGCACCTCAACCAAAACAAAACAAACATGTTTACTACTCAGTCAGTATGTGACTTCATGATAAATGGAGAAAAGATTGAGGTTGTCCACAATTTTGCTTTACTTGGTTCTATGATCAACACTTGTGGAAGCAGCAGTCAAGAAATCAAAAGAAGCATTGCATTGGGAAATGCTGTTGCAAAAGACCTTTTTAACATGTTGAAAAGTAAAGATGTCACATTGAAGATGAAGAAGACCTGACTCATGCCATGGTATTCTCAGGGGCATTGTATGGTTGTAAAAGCTGGACTTTGAATAAAGGAGATAGTAGGAAAATTGATGCTTTTGAATTATAGTGCTGGAAACAAATATTGAATATACCATGGACTTCCCAAAGAATGAAAGATCTGTTTAGAAGAAGTATAACCAGAGTGCTTCTTGGAAGCAGGATGGCTAGATTGTACCTCAGGTATATTGAACATGTAGTCAGGAGGGACCAATCCCTGGAGAAGGACATCATGTTTGGGGCAGTGGCAGGTCAACAAAAGAAGGGAAGACCCTCAACTAGATGGATTGACACTATGTCTGCAACAATGGGCTTAAGCCTGGCACAGAATCAGGGAGTGTTTTGTTCTGTTGTACCTGCAGTCACTGTGAGTTGACCTGACTGGATGGCCTCTAACAACAACAAAACAACAACACAGTCCTCCATGAGCTAACTCATTGATTGCTAGAGAACAAATGGTATTAATGGAAGCCTTTTGGACTTGGTGGCTCCCATTTGAGGTGCACGACTTAGGTCTTTCTAACAAAGTACTTGCTGTTCAGCTGCAAAGAGTGAACTTAGATGATATTCTCCAGCCGCAGTACCTGTGGAATTGGGCACAGCATTTGAGTGAGGCCACACTCTTTAGGAACATCAGGACCTGATCATTTCTTCCCTATGTGGAGAGGAGGGGCCTGAGTCTCCCCCACCAGGCAATCTTTGTTCTGGAGCTCCTCATTGTCTTGGCTCAGATCTGTATTGCAGTCCAACGCCTTCCAGGACCACCCTGGTTCTGCTTCCTTTTGTCTTTTCCAGGCTTGCCCCTAACCCTGTATGTCTCTAGCACTTGTAACTGTGTCTCTGCATCTCATTTGTGGAGGAAATGATCTAGAGGGCTCACATGACACATAAATTCTAAGGAGAACACAAAATCACAGGGTCCAGACAATAATAAAGAGTGCTTCGTCTTATGGAACCTATGTTGTGTGTCAAGAACTGTTTTAAGTCCTGACAACATAAAAATGGATGGGACCTGGGTTCTGGCCTTATGGATCTCACATCCTCACAAAGATAGACACATACACAAGACAGATTGTAATGGAGCATTTCTTATACATCTTGACTTCATTTTAATGTGTTTTTTCCCACTAAAAGTTTAGAAGTTAAAGGACAAATGAGATAATTTATAAATGTGTAACAAGAACTCTGAAAATGCCCATTTTAATGAGTTCATCAGAATCCTTACATGTGGGTAATGTCATTACAGAATACGACAGGCATTTGGGGTTGGCACACAAACTTTTAAGGAGAATTTACTGATTTTGCCACCTGAGTTTAGCACATGTAACTCACACCTTCTGTACCCTAATTTTCCAATTGAAATTGGGATCTTGAGGTTGGTTGATCACTTCACTCAATTGTTCAGCATCTGCAAAGTATTTTTTTTTCATGAAGACTGATGTGAAGACTATTAAGCCCTGGTCAATCAGAATCTGCATTGAATATATTTCCCTAATTATAAATTCACTCATTAGGAGAAATTTAAGAACCATTAATTGTATTTAACCCAAGGAAATGAAATATTGATTGATGGGAACAATTATTCTCCCAAAGAGAGAAAAAGAGTAGGCTTTAAAAAATAGGCTTGTTTGACAGGTGCCTGTGGTGCTTGCTTGTAAAATCCCTGTGACTCAGGAAGCTGAGGCAGAATGATTGTGAGTTCAAGGGCAGAGAAAGCCTTCCCAATTTAGTGAGACCTTGTCTCAAAATAAAAAATGAAAATGGAGTTGGGGATGCAGGTCACTACTAGTGCTCTTGCCTAGCACGTGCAAAGCCCTGAGTTCAAAACTCAAGGATGGGAGGAAAAAAAGGCTTATGACTGTGTTTCAATGGAGACAAAAGTGGGAGAAATATCCATTTCTTCAGCTAAGTGACACAGCAATGAGCCATAGGCACCTGGCCAAAGTCCTAAGGAGGAGGATGTGTGCAAAGGGAATTTCATTGAACGAGCTAAGTTTTCACTTGAAAAATGTTACTTTGGAATAATTATAAATTTACAATAAAGTTATGAATATTGAGAATTCCATCTGTCCCTTACTCCGATTTAATAACTTTTTATATTTCTATGGTATATTTATCCACATTGGTAAGCTATTATTAACTATATTCTTGTCTTTTCCCCCAGGTTCATCCAATCCAGGGCACCAGACTGTATTGAGTTTTTGTCTCCATACTCCTCTCTGTCCTGTGGTTCCTTTCTTTGTTTATTATGATCCTGATAATTTTGAGGAGTACTAACCAGGTATTTTGGAGAATGTCTCTCAGTTTTTGTTGGGATTTTTTCTAATTGTTACATGAGGGTTATGAGTCTTGGGAAAGAATAACACAGATGCGAATTGCTCTTCTCCTCCCATTGAGGTACATCGCTGTGATGTCAACCATGACCATTTGGGTAGAGTGGTGATTGCCAGATGTATCCACTGTAAAATTACTATTTCCTCCTTTTTTTATACTTTGTTCTTTGGAATAGCGTCATTGAGTTCAGTCCACAGTGGAGGGTAGGAAATCAGTTGCACTTCCTGCTACGGGGGTGGTTGTTGTTGTTGTTAGGTGTTGTAGAGTCAGTGTCCGGCTCATAGTGATCCTATGTGCAACAGGCAAAACGGTATTGTTAATGCTTCTCTGCTATTCATAGGTTTTTCAATGGTTGATCATTTTTTAGGAGTGGGTTGCTGGATCCTTCTTCCAAGCCCACAGAACCTAGTGTTCTCAGGCAGTCTCCCATCCAAGTACTAACCAGACCCAACCCTGCTTAGCTTCCAAGATCTGATGGGATTGGAAGCCACAGTAGTACTACTGCTGTAGGCTGCTAGAGGGGTATGTGTACTTAAACTTTCACTTTTAAATATTTCCCATATATATATTTTCTGAATTACAAAGTGACAAGTCATGGATATCAAAGTAGAGTCAGCTCTGATATGATCATTATACCTCATATACATGTACTAAAATTTCACAGTCTAAGACATAAATATATACAATGACTATTTGTCAGGCTGCGGAGATAGCTCAGCAGTAGAGCACTTGTCTAGCAGGCACGAGGCCCTGAGTATGATCCCTAGCACTGTCAAAATAAATAAATAAAAAAAGACAAAGCAAAGCAAAACGAAACAAAAACCATGACCACTGGCACCACAAATAAAACCAAAACCCAAGCCAAGAAAACAATAAAAATCCACTACCAAATGGTATGTTAATTAAAACAATATTTCAGGTCATTAAAGTCACACGAGAGAAAACAGTCACATTTCTGTATTTTTGCTGGAGACTGAATTTGCCTGCAAGCCCACAACAGCTGCATAGAGTCATTTTGCTGGTTTTGGTAACTGTAAGTTAGTTATCCAGAATGTTTTCAAGACTTGGAGAGTCAACAATACCAATGTCTTCTTGGTATCAGTCAAATTAGGACTGTGGTTATTATTTACAATACTCAACTCCCACTATTCCTTCTTCACTGACCATACCCACCCACCCATTTCCCTGCATCTAATATCTTTGCCAGTAAATATAGCTCATGGACTTGGGTATAAAATAACTCTGGATGTTCAGACTTGGTCTACTCTTAGCACTCTGTTCTATAACATTTCTATCAGCATTGATATCACTATTGTACATTATTCCATTCCCAGCACTGGTATTATTGGATAATTTTAATTTATTTAAGTTATTTTTACTTATTTTAGTCTATCCTAAACATATTTGCATATAGTATTTTAAAGATTTTGGTCTGAAGTTGTAGTCACAAAAACAGTAATGATAATCAGATGCATGTATAGAAGACTATATCTTACAAAGAGCAACCACATGTATTAGCTACCAGAGGTAGGGACAGTTATGGTACAAATCCAGGTGCCTTAAGAGATTTGATAAACTCATTACCAGGATCTGTTGCTCTGGTTAAAGGAAAGTAATTATATTACATTTCAACGATAGCAATTTTATTATAAGGATTTTAAAATACTCTCAATATGCTAAGAGATGTAAAAATGGACCCTAGGAAAAGTCCATTTCAGAAGATATTTCAGAAGATGCATTATGTATTTCAACCTGTCCATCCCTCTTCCTTAGAAGGTAGCAGCTCCAAAGTACTGCTAGTCTCATAGACTGCAGACTGGGAGTTCTGAGCAGGTGCAATGTCACTGTGCTTCTCATCCTTGGAGGTGAAGACAGAAACAAATTGGATCCTGCTGAGGACAAAAGGGAAATACTCCACAAGTTAAAAGATAAACTGCTCACGCTTTGGAAGCCATGTCACATGGAATTACAAGAACACGTGCAAATACAGAGTCAAATGAGCAAGAATCCAAGGTAAGGGAAGAGTTTGAAGGTGGATAGTGAGATGAGTCTAGAGCAAATTTAGCCTGAGAATGCAGAGGGTCATGGCAGAATTTTATCCAATAATGGTGGTCCCTGCTCTGGATCCTCCAGGAGTACACACAGCCACCAATCTCAGCAAACACTTGGGCTCCATTCCTGGAGACTATGTCCATTTGTTCTAGCCTTGGACTAGGTATGGGTAGTTTTTGAACACACTTCCTGGGATTTGATCTATTAAAAATCACGGATTGAGAGGAAATAACCTCTAACATACACTACTTATCAGTTCTCTCTGTTGTTTCATAAGCACAGGGATTTCTTAATGTTTTCTTTTGAATGGTAGGAATAAATAGAATCAACCTACTCTGGCAAATTGATGTGCCTACCATGAAGTAGGTGCAATGGAAGAGAAGAATTCTTGGCTTTGGTCCATTTAATATTAATGACATCTGCTGTGATGTACTCTTGAGATGTGAATCCCTTAAGGACAAGGATTATTTTGGCCAGGATTGGGATACGGAAGAAATGACATCTTCAAGTAACATACTTTGAATCAAGTTAAATAGCTATTTACAAATGTGTTAGGTGTCCAGAATCCCCAAGGACTAATTACCATAATGGGAAGTTTTAGCACTCCTACCCCGGAAGGTTGTAGGAAAGGAGTAGTTGCTGGAAGCCAGAGGCAGGAGAGGGCAATGACTTTCAGTCAGAGGAATGCACTTAGCCTTTGACCACCGTGAATAGATGGAGCCAGGGCACTAAATTCCCAGACCACATCCTCTTCCCTCCTTCCATTCTCCTGCTGATGCTCCCCATAGATTAAGCCAACCAGAATCCAAAAGGGCAAGAAATCCCACTGTTAAAATCCATGCAGGTCTATCTCATAGGTAGCAGATTGGGAAACTTGGGGAAGGAAGGACTATGAATCTGGAAGGACAAGTGGAAGATACAACACAAGAGACTAAGAAATTTTTCATCTGCTGGACGTGGTGGTGCACCCCTGTAATCCCAGCTGCTTGGGAGGCGGAGGTGGAAGGATCCCAAGTTCGAGACCAGAGGCAGTCTGCATAATTTAGCAAGACTCCGTCTTAAAAAGTCAAAAAATTGGGCTGGGGGTGCATCTCAGTGGTCCAGCACTTGCAGAGCATGCAGGCGGGAGGCCCTGGGTTCAACCCCCAGTATCGCAAAAAAAAAAAAAAAAAAAAAAAAAAAAAAAAAAAAAAAAAAAAAAAAAAAAAAAAAAAAAAAAAAAAAAAAAAAAAAAAAAGAAAAAGAAAAAAGAAAGAAAGAAAAGAAAAAAAGAAAAAAAAGAAAATTTTCATCTATGTGATCCCCTCTTTCCAGTACCTGCAGTGTCTTGTACATATACTATTCACAGCAAGAACTGTGTGAATTATTGTCATCAATGATAAATGAGGTTACAAGTCAACAGAAGTGGAAGTAACATTTATTGAGTACCATCCAGGTTACTAAGTTTCTTGTTTAGTTTTATTGAATCTCACAACTCAGTGAAATGGGTTATTATTACCACCACTTTACAGCAGAGAAAACAGCAAGTCAGAAAAGCTGAATAACTTAATGCAAGGGCGCACAATACAGACACGGTAAATTTGGCAGGCCAACTGTGGATCCGAGCTGTGGATTTCTAACACCATGCAGCTCTCTTATTCCGAACAGAAGTACAGGTCATAACCACAGGAAACCTTGTGTGATCCCTGTGATTAGGCTGATATGAAAACTGATATGACTCACTTTGACATGTTCCTGGGAAACAGAAGTACATAGCTTGCTCCTGACTTACAGAGCTAGTAATTGTAAAGACACTGCAGTCATCTGTGGTAAGACCGCCAAGACTTTAGAAGCCATAATTCATCATTCATTCACTTACTTATCTATTTTTCCATTTATTCATTTACTCAACCATGATTGACATTGTTCTAGGTCTGGGCAATGTAGCCATAAGTAATACAAAGCCCCTGATCACAGAGAGCATATATCTTGTTGTTGTTAGGTGCTGTCGAGTCGGTATCCCGACTCATAGTGACCCTCATAGGGTTTTCAATGGCTGAGTGCTTTGGGATTGCCTTGGGAGTGGATTGCCAGGCCCTTCTCCCATCTTTGCGGTGCTGGGAATTAAACTCGGGGCCTCAGAGACTGCAGCACAGCTCTCTACCCACTGAGCTAAATCCCAGCCCACATATATCTTAGTGGGATTAAAAAAACCTCAATAAACAAATAAATGAATAAAAACAGCAGGTAGTGGTATGTGTTATGCAGAGAATGAAAATAGGTGAAGTGATAAAGAGACAGAGCAAGCTATATTAATTAGGTGGATGGGAAGAGTTCTTCTGAAGATGTCATATACCTCAGCTGAGACCTGACAGATCTGAAGGAATTAGCTCTGAGAAAATCAAGGGCAAGAGGATTCCTCACAGAAGGATTCCTCACAGAAGGAAAACTTAGTGAGGAAAATTCTAGGAATGAAAGAAGGCTGGAGAAGCCGTAGCATGGTGGCCCAGAAGAATGGTTGTGAGATATGATGCTGAAAAATGATGCAGGGGCTAGATCTCCCATGCCAGGGTAATGGGGACTTGGAAGGCTTGTAGCAGGGGAGTGAGATGACCTGATGCACTATTCGAAAACATTACTCTGGCTACTTTCTGGAAGATAAAACTTAGAGGAAAGGAGTGCAGACAGAAAGACCTGTTAGAGAACTGTTACATGAGTAGAGGAAAAGATACTAGAGTGTGGGACTAGGCTGATGATGGTGGAGATAAAATAAGATAGGCACAGGCTACGATGTGGGGGTGGGTAGGGGCAACAAGACTTGTTAATTTATTGCATATGGGAGATGCAGGAGACAGGAATCAAGGACCCTTGACATGAGAAAAGCTAGGGAAGGAGTATTTTAGGAGGAATGCTGAAGGATGGGAATCTAGAATTTTCTTTTAGCTATATGAAGTTGGAAATGCCTACTGGAAACTAAGTGGGGGTTACACATGGAGAATTGAGTGCAGATACCTGAAAAGTCAGGGCTAAAGATACACTTTTGGGCTTATTGGCACATAGACCACATGAAAGCCACAGGATTAGATGGTATGACCAGAAAAGAAGGGACAAGAGAAAAGAGGCAGAGCCCTCAACAGAGCCCCGAGTTGCTACACCATTTTGAGGGCAACCAGGAGACAATCCAACAAGGAAATAAGTAGGAGTCACTTTTATAATATGTGTGAACATCCTGACATTTCAGGGCAGAAAGGATTTTGCAGATATTAAGAGAATTAATCACTTCAATCAAAGTTGCAAATATGGAGACATCTTTCTTAGCCCAGCATGACACTGAGCTGTGAGGAGGAATATAGCTTCTTTCTCATTTTCATAACAGCAGCTTGTACCTGCAGGGACATAATAGTTTCTGAATCCTTTGAGAATATAACAGTTCCTTTTAACGGTTTCCAGTGTCCAAGAGTTAGGGGTTATTTATCACTTATTTTGCACTTTAGAAGGCTTACGTGATTCTCCCAAGTTCTCACTAAAGGTGGGAAAGGCAGCAAAAACGTGGACGGAACATCTGGTGCCACTCCTTCCATCCATTGTCCTTTCCTCCAGTGCCAATTCTATGGTTCTACCTTTTCATCAGCTGCACGGATGGCATACAGTGCACATTAACTGCATTACGTTTGGTGCTGTTTTCTAGCTCTTTATCCCAGAGGAATCTACAGCCCCATCATCCTGGCATCCAATCTTGTCAGATCTCAGAAGCTAAGCAGGGTCAGGCCCGGTTAATACTTGGACTGCAGACCACTGGGGAATATTGAATGCTGTAGGCTTGGGAGCAGGACCTGACAGCCCACTCCGGACACAATCAGCCACTGAAAACCCCATCAATAGCAAAGAAGCACTGACAATAATACTCGGCATGGCACATCATTGTGTAGTGTTTTGTTTTGTTGTACATAGGGTCACTATGAGTGGAATTTGACCTGAGGACACCTAACAACAACAACAATCCCAGAGGGTTCCAGGAACCTTTCTTTCTCAGGCTCAGTTAGATGTGCTGCTTCCTGCATGGACCACCATGCAGTTGTTTCACTCTGTTCCAGATGACAGAGAACATTAATTTTGAGTCATAGGAACCTGGATGTAAATTCTGACCCTGCCACTCGTTAGATGTGTGATGTTGCACAAATCACTTAACTTCCTTGAACCTCGGTTTCCTCATGGATAAAATGAAGATAATGCCAGTCTATGAGTGATAATAATTGATATTGCTGCTCTGCTCCTATTTCACCAATCATTCCACTCTTACAGCAAGAATATCACAAGTTTGTCTTGATGACCCCATCCCACTTCCCTGTCTCAACTCTAGGTCATTGGGTGATGTTATGTTTAACCTTCCTTTCTAAGCGTAACAGGCGAGGAAGGTAAAGCTAAGCCAATCAGTAGAATAGTGCATTCCATCCGTCAGCCTTTGATAATTGGCTTATAGCGAGTCATGTGACTTAAGTCAGGCCAACCAGAATTAAGAAAATATGATACTGTTGTATCTTTTCTCAGCTAAAACAATAAAGAACTGGATTGGGTACTCTGCTTTTGAGCTAATAAAAGTCTCTGTAAGACTCTGGAAATGGAATCTATTTGAAAGATGCAGAATGAGTAAGATTTTGAGGATATCATTTGAGCCCTGGATTGAGGTAGTCCTGGGCACATGAATTCTACTCTGGATTTGCATACCAGTTAATAAATCTGCTTCCTTGTCTTAGTCAATCAGAGGTGGATTTTATGTCACTTGAAAGTTATTGTTGTTGTTGTTGTAAGTTGCCATCAATTGGGGTCTAACTCACAGCCACAGTATGTACAATAGAATGAAACACTACCCAATACTGTGCCATACCCAGCACTATTGTCAATGCTTTTGTCCTGTCCCATAGGGTTTTTGATGGCTGATTGTTTTGGGAGTGGACTGCTAGGTCCTTATCCTATGCTTACAGCACCTGATATTCCCAGGCAGCATCCCATCCAAAGACTGATCAGGCTCAAATATGCTTAACTTCCAAAAACTTGATGAGATCAGTCACCTGGGTGACATGGCTATAGCCATCACTTGCAAGTAGGTGAGTTCAAGTTGATAACATTACTCAAAGGATTATGTTGTTGTTAGCTGCCATGGAGTAAGGTCCAATTCATAGAGACCATATGGACAACAGAACAAAACACCCTCCATTTCTGTGCCAGGCACACGATCTTTACTATATTTAAGCTAATTGTTGCAGCCACTGTGTCAATCCATCCAGTTGAAAGTTTTCCTTATTTTATTGATCTGCCACTCTGCCAAACATTATGTCCTTCTTTAGGGATTGGTCCTTCCTGACAACATATTCAAAATACATCAGATGCAGTCTAGCCATCCTTGCTTCCAAGGAGCACTCTGATTGCACTTCTTCGAGGACATATCTATTGGTTCTTTGGGCAATCCATGGTATATTCAATTTTTGTTTCCAGCACCATAATTCAAAAGCATCAGTTCTTCTCCTGTCTCCCTTATACAATGTCCAGCTTTGAAAACTGTATGATGTGACTGAAAATACTATGGCATGAGTGAGGCACACCTTCATATTAAATGTGACATCTTTACTTTTAAAACTTTAAAGAGGTCTTTTGCAGCCGCATTTGCCAATGCAGTGCTTCTTTTGATTTCTTGACTGACACTTCTATGTGTGTTGATAGTAGAACCAACTAAAGCAAAATCTTGGACAATCTCAGTCTTTTCTCTATTCATCAAGAAGTTGTGTACTAACCTAGTTGAAAGGATTTTTGTGTTAAGGTGCAATCCATACTGAAGGCTGTGTTCTTTGATCTTCATCAGTAAATGTTTCAACTCCTCTTTACTTCCAGCAAGCAGAGTTGTGTCATCTGCATGATGCAGGTTGTTAATGAGTCTTCCTCTAATCATGTTGACACATTCATCTTAAAGTCCAACTTCTCAGATTATTTATCCAGCATAGAGATTGAAGAGGTACTGTGAAAGAATACAGCCCTGATGCACACCTTCCTCGATTTTAAATCAGGCAGTGTTTCCTTGTACTGTTTGAATGACTGCCTCCTGTTCCATGTACAGATTCCTCATGAGTACAATTAAGTGTTCTAGTATTCCCATTCTTCACAATGTTATCCATAATTTGTTGTGATCCATGCAGTTAAATGCCTTTACATAGTCAATAAAACATAGATAGACATCTTTCTGGTATTCTCTTCTTTTGGTTAATATCCACCTGACATCAGCAGTGATGTCCCTGATTCTTTGCCCTCTTCTGAATCTGGCTTGATCTGCCAGCAGTTCCTTGTCAATATATTGCTCCAGTCATTTTTGACTGATCTTTAGCAAAATTTTACTTGTCTGTGATATTAATGATATCATTTGATAGTTTCCACATTCAGTTGGATCCTCTTTCTTGGGAATAGGCACAAATATGGATCTCTTCTAGTCATTTGTCCAGGTAGCTGTTTTCTAAATTGCTTGGCGTAAATAAGTTAGCCCCTCTAGTGTTTCATCTATGTGTTGAAACATCTCTATTGGTATTCCATCAATTCCTGGAGGCTTGTCCTGGAGTCTTGTGTTTCACCAATTCCTTAAAGGCAGCTTCCATTTTTTCCTCAGTACCATTGGTTTCTGATCATATGCAACATTTTGAAATGGATGGCCATATACTAAGTCTTTTTGGTGTAATGACTTCTTGTATCCCTTCCATCTTCTTTTGATGTTTACTGCTTCATTTAATAGTTTGCCTATAGATTCCTTCACTATAGCCACATGAGGATGAAATTTTTCTTTAATATCATAAGCTTGAGTAAAAAAGAGTGTGCCGTTCCCTTTTGGTTTTCTATCACCTGCTCTTTGCATATAGCATTATAATATTTGATTTTGTCTTCTTGAGCTGCCCTTTGGAATCTTCTGTTTAGTTCTTTAACGCCATATGTCTTCCTTTTACTATAGGTGCTCTATGTTGAAGGGCAAGTTTCAGAGTCTCTTTTGACATGTAATTTGGTCTCTTTCTTTCTTTCTTTCTTTCTTTCTTTCTTCCTTTCTTTTTTCTTTCTTTCTTTCCTTCCTTCCTTCCTTTTTAATAACCTTTTGCTTGCCTCATGAATGATATCTTTGATATTATGTCACAACTTTTCTGGTCTTTGATCATTAGTGTCAAACACATGAAATCTGTTCTTGAGGTGTTGTCTGAACTAGGATGGGATATAGTCAAGGTCAAACCTTGGTTCTCATACACTTGTTCTAATTTTCTTTAATTTCAGTTTGAACCTGCATATGACCAGTTGATGATCTAATCCACAATCAACACCTGGTTTGATTGAGCTTTTGATATTGAGCTTTTCCATCATCTCTCCACAAATGTAGTCAATTTAGTTCCTCTATGTTCCATCTGATGACTTCCATGTGTATAGTTATCACTTATGCTGGTGAAAAATGTATTTGTAGTAAAGAGGTCTTTGGTCTGACAAAACTCTACCACGTGATCTCTAGCATAATTTTTGTCACCAAGGCCATGTTTTCCAACTACTGACCCTTCTTGTTTCCAATTTTTGCATTCCAGCCACCAGTAATTATCAGCACATGCTGATTGTATGTTTGATCTATTTCAGATTCCAGAAGCTGATAGAAATCTTCTCTATCTTCATTTGTGGCCTTAGTGGTGGGTACATAGATTTGAATAATAGTCATATGAACTGGCCTTCCTTGTCGGTGCCTGGATATTATTCTATCACTGACATCGTACCTCAGGAGAGATCTTGATATTTCTTTTCTGATGATGAATGCAACCTCATTTCTCTTTAAGTTGTCATTCCCAGCATAGAAGACCATATGATTGTCTGATTCAGAGTGGCCCATGCTAGGCCATTTTAGTTTACTAATGCCTAGAATGTTGATGTTTATGTACTCTATTTCCCTTGTGATGATTTCTAATTTTCCTAGATTCATACTACATACATTCCACATTCCAATTATTAATGAACATTTATAGTTTTTTCTTCTCATTTTGAGTAATGCCACATTAGAAAATGGAGGTCCCTAGGGCTTTACTCCATTCATGTCATTACCATAGACTCTACTTTTAGGAGGCAACTCTTCCCCTGTGGCCTTTTGAGTACCTTCCAACCTGGGAGGCTCATTTTCTGGCACTCTCTCTGACAGTGTTTCTCTGCTATTTGTAGGGTTTTAATGGCTAATTGTTTCAGGAGTGATTTATCCATGTTCTTCTCTCTAGTCTGCCTTATTCTGGAATCTTAGCTGAATCCTGTCCACCATGCGTGACCCTGCTGATATATGTAATACTGGTGGCATAGCTTTCAGTATCACAGCAACACACATGGGAAATTGACAGACATGAAGGTCAAAGGATTTTAGTGAGGATAAATGTAATAATTGTGAATAGTCTGAATCCAGAGGAGGTTCTCAATAAAAAGCAAAAAGCAGCAATTATTTTCTTTTCAATTTTCTTTAAAGGCTGTATTGTTTCCATGATAATGATTGGAGAGGTCTCAAAAATTGAAAGCTGTAAAGTGATTTGAGTAGAATCATGTTTCTTTGTGTTTTCCAAAGTTCAAAGTACCATGCCAAAATGCCAGTTGCTCTGACCCAGTCTAAATAGTCATCAACAGAAGTACCTACCCAGAAAATACACACACACACACACACACACATACACACTTACATATATATACATATGCACATATACATAAACATGTAAACTCTATAAACATTCATCCATGTCCTACAAATATTTACATATTTCCCTAAGGTGAAAGAGGGGAAAAAAAAGAACAAAAGTTGACATATCCTATCAGATTAACTCAGTGGAGTGTCCAAAGTAGATCATGTTAATTCCAACAGTAATTTTTAATATTTGCAACGTAATGTATTACTTGTAAGATTGCAAAGCCTTCTGATGGTTTATTAGCTAGTGCTACTAAAACCAAATGTCAACTTTATCAACTGCTGTCAGTGAAATTAGCAATAAAGCAGCCTCTAAGGGATGGAAGTTCAATTTGTGTTGGATAATCATATGAATAATCACTTCAATTTATGTAGCACCTTTTCTCTAAAGAGCTTAAAGGGTTCACACACATTATATTCTCTCAAAACCCTGAAAAGAAAGAAGGGACCAAGTTTATTCTTCCTATTGTGGTTTGTGACCAGTGCTTGCAATAGGCTTTATATCCTTTGAGTTGCTTTGCATAGAGGGAGGCTCTAATGCAATTAGGTGGTGAGAGAGGCCCACATGGAAGAGAATAATCATAGAAAAATCTATGAACACAAGCCCAGAAAGAGAAATACCACATGTTCTCACTAATATGTGGGAGCTGAATCAAAAATTAAAAGAAGGAAAAAATCCTATGCAGAGTTCAGAACATAATAAAAAGCTAAAGTCGACTTAGCAGAGAAGGGACAATTTGGGGAATGCAAAAGAAGGAGGGAGGGATCTAGCAAAAGGAGAAAATCCTGAGAGAGGAGAGGGGCAGAGGAGGAAGAAGGAGGAGTGAGGTATGGGGGCGGGGGCGGCCTCAGGATAAACAGTCTAACCTTAATAGTTCTGGAAATAATTATAATTACACCAATAATACCAAAGAATGGTAATAATATGGATGGGCTAGAAAATTCAGGTAATAGTACTGACCATGTAAAAAGATAGTTCACTACAGAAGAAGTTTCAATCATAAACACAATTGGGATCCAAGGATATATAAAAAAATATTACCACAAAAAGACAAGCAAATGGAAGAGAGGTCTTGGGGTGGGTAGGATGGGGGGAGGAAGTGCACAAGAGGGTAAGGGGTAACTTATCTGTGTAATGTACAACAAAATGCATATATGGAAATGCATGTCAGAATAAATCACACTAAGTTGTACATTTAGAATTTCCAAAAAAAAGAAAACAGAAGATCTACTTCTAGTCCACTTTACAATACCAAAATTTTGACCTCTATTGTTAAGAATAGTTAATGACAAAGATAAACTAATTACCAAGTTTGTGAAAGTACATAGTTAGGACATGTGTTGAAGGAATGAAAATCAGAGACATAAACTATTTACTTCAAAAGAGACCCTACACAATACCAAGTTCAGTGCTTTCATTTAAGCTTTATGTATTTGAGTGACTATTTTTCCATTTTCTCCCAATCATCTGTTTATGCTCCTTGGCAAGGCATCCCAGTTTTCCTTGGAGAAAACACATTCCCCACTGTCTGACCATGACGTTTGGCTAGAAAGGAGTCCAATCCTGATTCCTGGATGAGGACAAGACTCTGATTTGTTTAATGAGTGAGCTACATTCCCTTTGGTTACCCCTCTATAAGACATATGTATGTGTGTCCAAACAGAATGTTGTTGTTGTTGTTGTTAGATGCTGTCAAGTCGGTATCCAACTCATAGCGACTCTCATAGGGGTTTCAATGGCTGATTGTTTCAGGATTGTCTTGGGAGTGGATTGCCAGGTCCTGCTCCCATTTTTGCGGTGCTGGGAATCAAACCCAGGACCTCAGAGACTGCATCGCAGTGCTCTACCAACTGAGCTAAATCCCAGCACTCCCAAACAGAATAGTGAGAACAATATCAGAGACTTTTCCAAAATTATTGGAAAATAGTTACTCTTTTGCCACCAATGTTTGCTAAGATGGTAGGATATAAGTCTAGAATCATCTATCCTCTCCCACACCCACCAATTTGGAAGAGCTTTCTTGAGAAGAAAGGGAAGTTTAAAAAAAAACACAGAAGAAAGAAGACATATAAAGGAAAAAAGTATATAATTCTCAGTGACTATTTTTGCATGTAGATCCAGCCCTGTGTGAATCTTTCATAGGAGCCACTTTGATTGGACTTTTAAATTTAACTAATCAAAGATATTGATTACATGTGCTGCTTACCAAACCTTAAGCATACTGGACTACCAACGAACCTAAAGTCACTTTTCTTGAGGGTAAGTTTGCAGTCAGGATAGGCTATGTATTTTTGAGGGGATGGAGTGGGAGTGAGGGGAGAGAGAACAATTCTGAAACCTCAGTGTCTTAAGAAAGCTATGGTCTTTTTGTAGTATGCATGTAAGTTTATGGTGAGCTACATGTGCTCCTTGTCATCCTCTTCACTGAGGGGCCCAGGAAGCCATTGTCTGAAGTATTTGTGATTGTTATGGAAGCAGAAAAGAAAGAAGTGGGTAAGAGGTGATGTAGAGGTTCTTCCTCTTGGGAGGAGAGTAAATTAGTTGGCATGAATATCATAGTGTATCTCTAGGTATTAATACATAAGAGTCTAGAATTTCAGGAGTGCCATATAATTTCAAGTCTTTGCAGCCACAGACTGGTCCACAGACACAGAAATTTCCTAATGACTGTTATTGACCTGCATTTTCTAGCTGTTAATGTTTCTAATAAGAGACTCTTTCTCTGGCCACTATTACCCATTTTGCTGATGGTATTTTGCATTCCCTAAACACCCTCTCTACCCACTTGATTTCCTCTTACTGTCTAGTATAATTAAAAGGATACCCTCTGTCCTCAGACATGTCAATGAGAATGAGAAGTGGAAAAATTCTATAGCAGCATTTGCATATGGAACTTCCCATGGAACCCTTGATTGCCTTTTCCAAAATCAAAGAGTAATAATTTTCCTCTTTTCAACATAAGAAACGTTGTTATACCTCTTGAGTAGTTGGCTAAATGAGATGCAGTGATGAAATTTGCTTATACACTAAGGGAATTCCTTCCCATTTCATATCTTGAATTCTACTTTAGGTGAAAAAATCCCTGTTGCAGGTCCCAATCCCAGATTAATTATGGAATAACTTTAAGAGGCATTTGAATATTGAGTCCCATAGAAAGCAGATATCAAATGTAGGATTTCTAAAGGACCCTTATACAATATTTGGTCATTTCTTAAAATATGAGACAGGGATGAGGAATAAGCAAGACATGAATTTTATCAAATTAACAAAATTAGTGTTTTATATAGCTTATATACGGAAATGGGTCAGTAATTGCCAGAATCTGCAAGTGAAAAATTATTTGAAGATGGAAACTAAAGACAAAGAATATGAGTTTATTTTTATTTGTGTCAATTTTGACAGAGTCTGGCAAGATCCTCACCTGTTTGCACTTCTGGATACACAGAAAGACTATTTCTCCCAGCCTCCCTTGCAGTTTAGTTGAGGCCATTTGGTTACATTTTGGATATCACAGTGCAGACTGAAATGGCAGATGCTATTTTGGAGCCTGACCATCACATTCCCTGCCTACTCTCCCATTCTGTCCTCCCTCCTCCCTCCCTCTGTACCTAGGAGGTCATAGGTTGAAAAATGACATCACAAGCAAGAAATAGTTGACTGAGTTCACCAAGTCATTTTTAGAAGAAATCTGCTTAGGAGAGGCACAGATCTCCGAGGAATCATGCGATGCAGAAGAAATATACTCATGTGCCAAGCCACTGGGTTTTAATTTTTATTCATTTATAGCTAATGTAGCTTTTTTCTATAATATATCAGAACAAACAGAAAATAACTAAATGGCTGTGTAGCAATTACTACCTATAATTTCTGTGACTTAGGAATACCAAAACATGTTATATTTAAATATAACTAAGGTGCAAGGTGTCAAAAAAGTCTTCCTAGATAAGGTGGCTGTTGAACATTTTTTGTAGAAAATGAAGGCAAGCCATGCAGTAAGGGCAGTATGAAAGACCTATACGTGTGAGTTAGCATGACAGGAGGATTTGTAGAATTACCAGTTGACCTGTATGAGAAAAAAAAACACACCATCTCTTTTCTCATATAGGTACACAATGATACTACTAAGTAAATGATTATCATTCCTTTTCTGGAGATGATAAAACAGAGACATTTTTTAAAACAAGACGGTTAATATATGATACAAGTCCTGGCTAGGACTTGATAACTCATGCATAGAAAAGGTGTGATAAAACGGATGCTTAGTATATGACAAAGAAGGAGGCTCAGAGAGTGTTTATCACTAGTGCACTGTATTTCTTTTAATATCTATTAGAGCAATACATAGTTCCTTCTTTCTAAATTGTTCCCTTCAGACTGCATCCTAGAAATAGTGAGCTTCTAGCTTACATCCAGCTTAGAGTTTGTATTAGAGTCCTACTGCTGCTATAGGAAATTACCACAAATGTAGTAGCTTAAAAGAACACAAATTTATTCTCTTACAGTTCTGGATGCCAGAAGTTCAGCCCTAGTATTAATAGGCTAAAATGGAGGTATCAATATGGCAATGCTCATTCTTTCCTAGAAGCTCTCAGGGAGAATCCTTTTTCCTGCCTTTCCCAACTTCAAAAGTTCACCTCATCCTTTGGCTCTGGCACCCTTCCTTCATATCCAAAGCCAGCAATGTGGCATCACTATGGTCATTCTTTCCTAGTTGCATCTCTTTCCCACCACAGCTGGGAAAGGTTCTGACATTTAAGGTTCCTGTGATTAGATTGGATCTACCCAAGATGATCCATCCAGGATAAAGCTCCACCTGAAGCTTTTGGGAACTTGACTGTGAATGTCTTTTTAGGGGAATTATTCTGCCCATCATGGCTTTTAAAGTATGTTTCCAATGAAACCGTGCATATATGTAATCACGATTCCTCTTGGAATCAGTAAGAGACTGATCATTTTAGAAATGGACATAATAACTCTCATTGGGAACCCCCAATAAGTTTTCCCTCCAGTGTTTCCACAGCATCATTTATTTTTTCTAGTTAAGCACAGAGAAGAGCCATTGGTTGATGCTAGAAACACTTCTGGAGACCCTGGAATTATACAGAGCATGGAGGGTTCCTCTGGAGATGAGTGGCCCCTGCCAGCTGAGGCACCAAGGAAGCAGCAGGGCCACACCTGCTGTTCAATGATCAATCATGCCACTTGCTCATTTGGTTGGCATGATAGAGTTGTTGGTGCTTTTAAAATTATTATCTCTCTCTCTCTCTCTTCTTAATTTCCTTCCTTCTCTTTTTTCCCCCAACTCCTGGGGTGTACAGTATTGAATTATCCTGTAATATGTGTCTATTGGATAAACATAGTTTCTTCCTAGTACATCTCAATACACAAAGTGGCATATAGAGGGGAAAAATTATAGGAATATGGTATCCTTCCAGAGAGTGGCCCAAAACAAATTCTACCTATCACCTTGGAAATTCTGAATCAAATCTCCTTTTTTTTTTTTTTTTTTTTTTTTTGGTAGTGGTATTTTGCACACACTTTGCAAAGGGCTTTATTACTGGATTGCACTTTGAGCCCCCCACCCCTATTTTTTCCAAGACAGGGTCTTGCTGAGTTACGTAAGCTACCTCTGGTCTCCAATTTGTAATCCTCCTGCCTCAGGATCCTGAGTTGCTGGGATTAGAGATGTGCACCAGTGTGCCTGGCTGACTCTCCTTTTTTGTCTGATCCTGAGACACTCATCTTTCCTGATTGGTGGTCTTCCTCCTTTCTATGATCTCTTTGGTTGGTGATTCATTCCTACAGAAGCAGTGAGTTCATATCTTTTCTGTAGGGTAGAGTCTAAAGTCATTGCTGAAATGAAATTACATATGCAACTAAAATTACCCTGAGAATTCCTACAAGAACTGCAGCAGCTGTATCTGCCCTCCAGCATTAGACATTGACTTAGACTGTAACACTCTTCTTACAATTGGCCATGGACAGGTACTCTGTTCACCTTGCAGAATATGACATTTTTTCCCTAGGCATGCAAATGCTTTGCTTAATACTCAGGGCTAATTTAGGGAATAATCTTGCTAGTTGTAATTTTGGGTAATCATCAGTTTACTTTCTGTTTCCTCAAATTTTTAAAAACAAACTCTCTCCTTAATTTCTGTCCTCATGGTTCATCTTCAACAACAATAACAATGGCAACAACAAAAATCTTATCTTCACACAAGCTCTAGATACCAGAAGAATAATTTGGAGGAGACTTTTAGTTTAGTTTAGATTTTACAGTACTTGTGGGTTGAGCCCAAGGCTGCACACATACTTTGCAAGTGCTCTACCACTGGGCTACACACCCAGCCCATTTTCAAATTTTCTTATTTTGAGACAAGGTCTCAATAAGTTATGCAGGCTGCCTCTGGCCTTGAACTTATGATCATCTTTCCTCTACCTCCTAAGTATCTGGGATTACAGGCATGCTCCACTGCACCTGGCTCTGTAAGAGATGTTTAAATTTATGTTAATCCATGTAGGTATAAGTACAGTTAATTTGGTTATCTTGGACCCTCAGAAAGAAATGGATAATGAAAGTGAGGTTGTAGACATCTTGTTCTGTAACCAAATAAAAACTGCAATAACAAAAAATAGAAGAGGCTTACAGTTGGTGTATCTTTAATTAGAGACTTAATCTCATTCCATGGTAATTTTTTGGCATAGGGATTTTTTGAGGTGGATACTTTATTCTAAGAAAATGCACACATTCACAAAACTAAAATACATTGCCTATGGCTTAGGGAATTAACATTTTTTTAAAGTTCATCCACAAAATCCTTAAAGTTAGGAAGTTTTGATCTAATCAACTTTAAAATACAGGCTGAGATTTGCTTGAGAACTTTCTGTTACATCCTTAAAAAGATTTTCTCAAGGCTCCAAGAACTGTGAATATTAAATTTTGTGAACATAGAATTAGTCACATGGTAATTCAACCAAAAATGCAATCCCCATACCTTGTCAGTTGAATAATGCTTTGGAAAAGGTCTAATGGAGCCTCTTTTGATGTCCTCATGGACAAAGTTTTGACAAGTATTGCCCAGGATGACATTATTGGCAAATAATTTATGCAATGAATTGGGTAACCATACTTAAAGAATATTAATAATGGCTGTGAGTCACAAGGAAGAAATGTCTGGAGTGAGGACTGAGGACTAAGAATTATTTAATAGTTTTGTCTGTAATTTGGGAGATGCACTATAAAGATACATTTGGAATATGAAAATAACACAATTCAATATGATCTCAACAATTTAAAATGCTGGAAGAAAACAATGAGATGAATTACAAAATTGAAGTCCAACATTTAGGATGATGACATGAAATACAGCAATGGGAATGCATTGAATCCACAGTTGGCCTCAATATCTACAAGTTTCATATGTGTGGATTCAACCAATTTCAGATAGAATATATTTTAAAAGAGATAAAGTCTCTATTCAACATGTACAGATCTTTTTTATTGTTATTCCCTAATCAATACAGTATAACAATTATTTACATAACATTTGCATTGTATTAGGTATTGTAAGTAATCTAGAAATAATTAAGAGTACATGGGAAAATAGGTATGTGTAAATTCTACCATTTTGTGTAGGGGATTTGAACATTTATAGATTTGGGTAACTATATGGGTGTCTTGGAATCAGTCATCCAAGAATACCTATTTACTAATTTCTCTGCGTGTCTGGAGAGCTCCCATTATGCTTTTGGAAGTAAAGACAGAATAATCAGTGACAGGTTTGCAAAGAAATAATATTGTTGTTCTGTGGATAGTTAGACTAAGGATCTTTACAGGGCCTTACAACTGTAACAATTTGTTTCTGTGATTTACAGTGAGGCTTAAAAACTTAATCAGGAATGACATATATTTAAAGGCTAATGCTGGCAATAAAATAAGTAAATAATGATTCAAACATTTTAGCAGTTATTTTTCTGTGGCCTAGGTGTAGGCTTCACAAGCTTTATTTGGAACTAGATATTTGATAAATAGTTCTTATAAAATACATACTGTTGTGAAGTGCCAACATATGCTGCATGTTTACATAATACTTATGAAAGAAGCAAGACTTTGTTTCCATTATATAGATGACAAAATTGAGGCCTAAAGGATTCAAATAAAAAGGCGAAGATGTACAATGAGTACATGGTAGGTGCTTAACCACTCTGCCATATAGACACCTCTGAATTTGAGGGCTCAATTCCTGGTATTGCTGGGTGTGGCATACACAGTTTTGGGGAGTATCGATTTTTCATATTTATTATGGGTCATTTTCACTGCTTGAACCCTTTAAACTTTAATAAGACCAAGGCAAAAGCATGAACTTGACAAACACTTGAAAAATAAACATCAGTGAGGAACAGATAAAACCCTCGAGTGGGCTCTGGGGAGTTTTCCTAAGTGAATCAGAGGAAGCCGAGAAGGGGACATCTAGCTGCCCATTAGCACACGCTTTGAAAAGAGTCACAGCTGTGATGCTTTTCAAAGTAGATTTGCATTCGTTAAAGGTCACTCTCCACTGAGTATTTGCACTTACATATAAGACATGAGAAGACCACTCTACCTTGTTTCTCCAATTTGTCTGTCCTGTGATCAATACTGGAGTCTAGACTATGACAGCTATGGAATGTTACCACTGCTTAATTTCCCATAAGATTGACTGGACTTCCTGAAACATCTGGGGTGGGCAGCAAGGGGAAGTGTATGAGGAGTGACAAATGTCCTTATGCCACATTAAGATGCACAATTATAGGGCTGAGTGCTTCCTGTTTTTCACAGGCTATTCTACTGGGATCTTCCAGCAAAATGTTTATTTCTTATTTACTAAGCAAAGGAAATGCTACAAGATTGAGTCACAGAGCTTTGCATTTGAAGTAAGTGAAATAAGTGTTTGGTATTCCACACTCTGCCTGGTAATGGTCTGAAAGTAGCCTCTTTCTGAGGGTCCTTATCTCTTGTAGAAACTCTTGTCTTCCATCTGAAAGCTCTGCTCAGTCTCTGCCTTGAGCACCAATATTATCTTTATTCAAGGGGCCTAAAAGAGGCCTGGGAGAGTCCCTCTGGGGATACAGAACTCAGTTGTCCCTCCTACTGGTTGTCCTTCTGTTACTTTTGTCTTCAGTCTGTACCTGCTCTGCCTTGTCTGAGAATAGCTCTAATTCATACCTAGGTTTTAGGTACTTTGTTGTTGTTGTTATTGTTATTGCTAGGTGTCATATATAGCTCCCCTCTTTTACCCAGTGTCAGCTCTATGTTTTTGAAGACTAGTTTCTTGGGGCCCCAGTTCTAACTACATATGGATATTACCTCCATTTAATAAAATTGTATTGAAAATCTATGGACCAGACATAATTTTAGCTATGGCACTAGAAATACAGTGATGAACAAGATGGAGAACTGTGTAGTCTATTGTGAGGAGACAAAAATAAACATATAAATTCAATAAACAAGATAAACAAGAGATCTCTGTGAGGGGATGACAGTTGAGTTGAAATCCAATAAGCACGGGGAGCAAATGTCTAAATAAGCTGAGGGAAAATGTTCAAGGTAAAGGACACAGGAGACAAAGCAAGTGAAGAAGCCTATGCTTTATGTGTTTGAAGGAAACCATAAGGCCATTGTGGAATAGCCAGGGGCTGGAGGGGAGTGAATGAAGCCAGAAGTGTTAACAGAAGGAACTGATCTGATTCTGGGTCAAATTCCTTGAGTCTTGTCCAGGGTCATACAACCAGAAAATAGGAAAGATCACTTTCAAATTCAGGTTAACTTGAGTCTCAACTCCAGATTCCTCCTCTTCAAGTGGGACTGACTACATTTACTTCTTTGATGCGAAATGGGGTTACATCACTGGTTCCTGTTATGGCTTGAAAACAAAATGTCCCTCACAGGATCATGTTTTAAAGCCTAGGTCTCTAGCTAGTGATGATATTTTGGAAGGTTCAGGAAACTTTAGGAGGTGGGGCCTAGATGGAGGAAGATCACTGGGGACAGGCCCTTGGGGACATCTTGTCCCTGGCCCTTTCCTGTCTCCCTGCCTCTTGTCTGCCATGCAGCGAACAGCATTCTTCTACCACATGCTCCCCATTGTTGTGATGCTCTGCCCAAGACACAGGGTCTGAGCCCTCTGAAATAGTGAGCCCAAATAAATCTTTCCTGCCTTAAGTTGTTCATGCTAGGAATTTTGATGAGAAAGCTAACAAATAGAACTCCCAAGAGAAGTGAGAGAGTTAAAATATGCTATCATATCTTCTCAGGCTGTTACAACAGAATATCACAGACTGGAGGGGCTTACACAACAAAAACTTATTTTCACAGTTCTGAAGGCTGAGAAGTCTAAGATTCTGGCAGCAGCACCGATGATGTCTGGTAATGGGACACTTCCTGGTTTCAGATGGTCACTATTTCTTCAAATCCTCCATGCAGAGAGGAGAGAAAGAGGAAGAACCCCTCTCATGTGTTTTTGTAAAGGTACTAATCTCATTTATGAGGTTTCTACTCTTATGACTTTATGACTTCCCCAAGATTCTACCTCTTAATATCATCACATTGGAAGTTAGAATTTCATGTAAAAGTGTGAGGAGCACAAACATTTAGTCCACAACTAAATGTGACAAAAAGGAGAAGATTATACATGCCCTGTCTTCCTTCCTAGGCTCATCTGGAGAATCATAAGAGATGAATCAGTTTTTGTAAAGGGTGGACCATTTGTTACGGTAAATTAAACAAGTGTGGAAATACTACATAAATTCTAAAGCACTAAATAAAAATGTAAGATAGTATTATTATGCAATAATTATTAGGGAAAATAAAAATGAATCTCAAGTAAAAGGGAAGATCATAGCGATTCCCTGTTGTCTATTGTGTATTCACCTGTGTCTCCCTCGATTTGTATTCCTAGAAGGAGGAAGGTGAAGGCCTATGTGTTTAAGACATATTGACTCCATTCCCTGTTTGCATATTATGGATTGTTACCAGCAGGCATTAAGTGAAAATCTTTATGAAAAAATGGTGTTGTCAGAGCAGGTTATGCTATGGCAGCTTTTATTCCCACTTCTGTGCATATTTCAGCCTCTTAATGTCTAGATTGGGGAGGGGAAGAGAAGTAAATATTTCAAGTAAACTGCCTAAAATTGCCATGTTAAAAACAATAAGAGCAACAACAGCCCAAAATTAAAAAACACTACAATGTGTGCATCTTGTTTAATCCTGATGCACCAAACCAACTATATAAAGACATCTAAATAATTAGGAACATTTGAATATGGACACTATAGTTGAAATTAAGAGATTGCTCTTAAGTCTATCAGATGCATTACTATTGTAGTGCTAGAGAAACCATACAAACAAAATATGACCTTATCATTCAGAAATTCATACTGAAGCATTTACACATAAAATGGCATGGCATCTGGGATTTGCTTTAAACCTACCCAACAAGCAAAGTAAGAAGCAAACAAAACTGGGGGGAGGTAGTAACATGTGAGAGATGATATTGGCAAAATATTGATTCTTATCCAAGTCGAGTGACTGATAAACTGGGATTTGGCCGAGTATTCTTTTTATCCTTTTTATGTTGTAAAACCTCCATAATAAGAGAGCTACAAAAATTGCCATGTAATAGGATGAAGTCATTTCTGGGGTGTGGAGGAACAACAGGAATGTCCTTTTGAACAATGAGTACTTTGGAAATTTGTCATAGACAATTGGTGCCAAGAGGGAGATGGCTGTGCAGCACACTGGAGCCCATTTCTTCTGTGAGTGTGACTGAGACATGAAATCCAAACGTATAATCAGAGAAATGCTGTGTTAAGAGAATACTGTTGTTAGGTGCCATGGAGTTGGTGTCTGGCTCATAGCGCCCCTGGATACAACAGGTGAAATACTTTTATCAGTCCTTCTCTGCTATTCATAGGGATTTCAATGGCAGAATTTTTGGGGGGAGTGGGCTGCTGAGTCCTTCTCCCAACAGGAAAATATAGTCGATTCTAATACATAGTTAGAGGATCAGGGAAAAGTGATGAGAGACTTCACTTTAACATGGCAGATTAGAGGCAGTCTCTGTGTGACATGGTAAGACAACAGAGTTAGAATAGGAAGGAATGGACTCTTTTCCAAAGATAAAAGGTCTAGAGAAGCACAGAAACCACAGACGAGATGTGTAGATAGTCCCAGACTGCAGAACAGAGCTGTAAAGAGACAAGGACTGATCGGGACACACCTCTGCCAGGGCTTCCTGTGGAGGAGGGGAAACAGAGCCCTCATCCAAAGAGGTGAACTAGACAGCCCTGGCCATCAGACTGGCACTCCTACAGGAAAAACCACACAGTCCTTGAAGCTTGTGAATTCTTCTAGGGACTTTCTGAGATAGTGACTCTCCCGACTGAGGGGTTCAACATTGGAGAAGTGACTCATTTTCACACACTCCATGTGTCAGCAGGCTGTGACCCAACATCATCTTGAGAGGGAACCTACTATGTGAGAATTATCTACGCAGTGAAAACAAAGAATTATCACCCATGGAGAGCATGAAGGTGACATACCACAGCCCCAGTGTACTACACAGCTGCAGCAGGCAGTTGCAGGAAGGAGGGAGATAGGACGCTGATACACTGAGATGTTCAGGCAGCAAGAGGCTTGGGAAAATTGCTCAGAAGCAAGCCTCACCTCTCAGAGAGAGGAGACAACTCCTTCTCCTAAGGAAAGCTACAGAGAGTCTCAACTCTGAGCCATGGTCACGTTAAAACAACTTTATCCTCAAATGACCAACATCTCCACTTAATAGACTGTGATATCAGAGGCTAAAGAAAGAAGCTCCTCTTTTACTTTTTCTTCCTTTTTTCTTTCTTTTTCTTCCTACTGTGTTAGGGAATGAACACAAAGGTTTGCAAGGGATAATTGCTGTGCCACAATGTAGTACCCCAGCACTTTTCTTATTTTTGCTTGGAGAAGGGATTACATTGAATTGTACAGGCTGCCTCTGGCCTGAGCTCAAGTTCCTCCTGCCTCAGCAACCATAGACACTGGAGTTACAAGAGAGCAAGTTAATGTCTGCCTCTTTTTTTCCTCCTCTTTTCATTGTTATTTTTCATTGCCTTACTTCATTTTTTTCTAATGTAATTTTTATCTTTTCAGTTTTTAAAATTTTTTTCTGACCTGCTTGCTTTTTTCTGTATCTTTTTCTATTTACTACAATTTAAACCTCTGAGGCTTACTACTTCTTATTGCTATGATTATGCTTACCTAATTTTGTTTATTGGGAGAATGACATGGCAATCCACTCCTGAAGCAATCAGAAACAATCAGTCATTGAAATCCTATGAGGGTCACTATGACTCAGACTTGATTCAGTGGCACCTAACAATAAAAACAACAATAATTGTGTTATATATGTTTTTCTTTGTCATACCATCCTTTTTATCTTTAGCTTCTTTCTCTCCTTCTTCTTAACATTTATTGCCTTTCTAGATCCTTTTCCTTTCTTTTTCTTCATCCTTGAGACATCTTTGTGTATCCTCTTTCTCTACCCCTCTTCTTACTTCATGTAAATACTATTTATAACTTTATCATAAATATTTTGTAGCATCATAGCTTACTCAATATTATTATTGCCATTCTCTGGTCTATGGGCCTTAGTGGTGCAGGAGTTGATGTTAAGTGATTTTAAGTTTATTTCTATATCTTGTTTGGTCAGATATTGTGTTGTATTGTTATAGTGGTTTGTCTCCTTCTGTGGGAGTGGCACTGGAGATTCTGATCTCAAGAGAAATCTGCTCATAAGAAGATGCTCAAATAGACAGCAAGTGATATCCACCCCTACAGAAGCACAAATGACAAATCAGAAACACAAGAAACACAAAAAAGCAAGGCAATGCATCTCCTCTAAAAGATCATGATTCTTTAAAGACTAAATCCAAAGATATTGAAACAATTTAAACATTCAACAAAAAATTCAAAAGTCTACATATAAAAATGATCAATGACTTCAAAGAGGACACAAACAAGCAAATGAATGAAGTAAGGGAATCAATTCAGGGCCGAGGTCAGAAAGTCACAAAAGTAGAAGACAAAGCCAGTAAAATGGATGAAAAATCCCACAAGGAAATTGAGATTTTAAAAAAGAAAGACCAAACAGAAATATTAGAAATTAAGAACTCAGTAAATCAAATAGACAAGACAGTGGAAAGCATCACCAGTAGACTAGATAAAGCAGAAGATAGAATGTCAGGGATGGAAGATAAGTTGAGGAAATACTACATTTGGATATCAACAAAGAAAAATAAAGAACATGACTACAATTTTCAAGAAATTTGGGACATAATCAAGAGACCAAACCTAAGAATCTATGGAGTAGAAGGAGTAGCTGAGATAAAAACTAAAGGCATAGAAAACTTATTCAGTGAAATTATAGTAGACAACTTCCCAAATATGAGGAAAGAAATAAACATCTAGCCACAAGACCCATTTAGAACACCAAAGAGACATGCTCATAAAAGAACCTGCCTATGACACCTAATAATTAAAATGCCAATATTAAAGAACAAAGAAGCAACATTACAAGATGCAAAAGAAAAATACCAAGTCACTTATAAAGGAAAGCTCATCAGAATTAAATCAGAACTCTCAGCACAAACCCAAAAATCTAGAAAAGGATGGAAGTATATGGTTCAAGCCCTGAAAATAAATAATTGCCAACTAAGATTATTATATCTATCAAAGTTCTTTAAAATTGATGGAGAAATAAAGACATTCCAGGAGAAACACACACTAATGCAATACATGACCACCAACTCAGCACTACGAAAGATACTTAAAGGAATTCTACACATAGGAGGAAGAAAGACCTTCTCCAACATGAGAAAACAGGAAAGAATAAACCTCTTGGGAAGAATTGACAAACTAAAGAGAACTAGTAAAGAATAGTCATGTCTAGCTAAAAAAATCCAGCAAACTCAGAATATAAATAAGGGAGAAGAAAAAAGGAACAAATAGTATATGAAACAAACATGAAAATACCAAACACAATAAACAGAAAACCTCTCTCAATAATAACCCTAAATATAAATGGTCTTAACTCTCCAATTAAAAGACACAAAATAGTAGACTGGATTAAAAGATGATTCAACAATTTGTTGTCTGCAAAAAACACCTCTCACTGGCAAGAACACTGAGAGACTGAAAGTAAGAGGATGAAAATTGGTATACCAAGAAACTGGAGGCCAGGAAAAAAAAGGAAACAAAGAAAAAAAGTAAAAAGAACTGTAGCAATTTTTATATCAGATAAAGTAGACTTCAAATTAAAAGTAGTCCAAAGGGACAAAAATGGTTACTACATATTAATGATGGCAACAATGGACCAAGAAGGTACAGAAAATGTAAATATATATGCACTGAACATCACCAACTGAATATGCACCTAACTTCATTAAAAACACATTAATAGACTTAAGGGGACAGATAAATCCAGATATAACAATAATGAGTGACTTCCATACCCTACTCTCATCAATAGATAAAACATCCACACAAGAAGTCACCAAAGAAACTTCAGAGTTAAATGCCACAATAGTCAAAGGGAGTTAATAGATATACAGAATATTCAACCCCAAAGTTAGAGAACACAAATTCTTCTCAGCAGCCCAGGGAACTTTCTATAAAATTGATCACACCATAAATCAAGTCTTACCATAAATCATAAATCAAGTCACACCATAAATCAAGTCTTAAAAATACAGAAAAATGTAAATAATTTTGTGTGTCTTATGAGATTATAATGGAATAAAACTAGAAATGAACAGCAAGAGAAATTACAGAACTACAACTACATACAGAATGAACAACACACCCTTAAATGACTAGTGGGAACTTGAAATTATCAGAGAATAAATTTAAAAATTCTTAGAAGCAAATGAAAATGAAAACACAACCTACTAGAACCTTTGGCGTACAGGAAAGAGAATTCTAAGAGGGAAGTTTATTGCAATGAGTGCCTACATACAAAACTTTGAGTGGGTTCAAACAAGTAACTTAATGATGAACCACAAGCTCTTAGAAAAGAAAAACAAATAAAACCCCAAACCAATAGATAGAAAGAAATAATAAAGACCAGAACAAAAATTAATCATATGGAGACTAAAAGAACAATAAAAAGAATTGATAGGACAAAGAGCTGGTTCTTTGAAAAGATAAACAAAATTGACAAAGCCTTAGCCAAACTAACTAAAGAGGAGAGAGAAGATGCAAATAAGAAATTGGAGATGAAAAAGGGAACATTACAACAAAAACCAATGAAATTCAGAGAATCATTATGGAATACATTGAGAAATCATAACCTCCCGCCAAAAGAAAACAAACTAGAAAACTTAAAGGAGAGAGATGAACTCCTAGACACATATGACTTGCCAAAATTAAGTCAAGATGCTATACACAACTTAAACTGACCTATAAAAAGCAGCAAGATAAAAGCAGCAGTATAGATTCTCTCAACAAGGAAATGCCCAGGACCAGATGGATTCATAGCTGAATTCTATAAGACCTTTAAAAAAGAATTAACACCAATGCTTCTAAAGCTATTTCATAAAATCCAAACAGAAGGAACACTACCCCACTCATTTTATGAAGCTGATATTATCCTGATAGCAAAACCAGATAAGGATACACCAAAGAAGGAAAACTACAGACCAGTTATTTCACTGATGAACCCAGATGAAAAAATCCTTAAGAAAATACTTGCAAATCAACTTCAACAACACAATGAAAAGATCATACACTGTGATCAAGTTGATTTCATTCCAGGAATGCAAGGCTGCTTCAACATATACAAGAAAATAAATGTAATTGCTGTTAGGTGCTGTTGAGTCAGGTCTTACTCACAATGACCTTCATAGGGTTTTCCTTACTTGGTTGTTTCGGGATTGTTTTGGGAATGGATTGTCATGTCCTCCCATTTTTGCAGTGCTAAGGATCAATCCCAGGACCTTAGAGAGTGCAGCATAGCACTCTACCTACTCAACTAAACTCCAGCCCAATAAATGTAATACAGCATATAAATAGACTGAGAAACAGAAATCACATGATCCTATCAATAGATGCTAAAGGGCCTTGGAAAAAGTTCAACATTCTTTTATGATAAAAGCCCTGAAGAAACCAGGAATTGAAGAAACATACTTCAACATAACAAAGGCAATGTATGAAAAACCTCCCCCATGTCTGTCAGTTTGCTGCACTGTGGGGGATTGCATGTTGCAATGAGGCTGAGAGCTCTGCGACTGTAACCTCGGACATGAGCAAAGCTACACATGGTAGACAGGTTTTCAGCTGAGCTTCCAGACTAAGACAGACTAGGGAGTAGGACCTGGTGAGCCACTCCTGAAACAACTAGCCATTGAAAACCCTATGGATAGCAAAGAGACACTGTCAGATATAGTGCCAGAAAATGAGCCCCCCAGGTTGGAAGGCACTCAAAAGACTACTGGGGAAGAGTTGCCTCCTGCAAGTAGAGTCTACCGTGATGACAGAAATGGAGTAAAGCCCCAGGGTGCTCAACTTGCTGATGTGGCACGACTCAAAATGAGGAGAAACAACTGTAAACATCCATTAATAATTGGAACATGGAAGGTATGTAGTATGAATCTAGGCAAATTAGAAATTGTTAAAAGAGAAATGGAGCACATAAACATTGATATTCTAGGCATCAGTGAGCTAAAATGGACCGGCATAGGCCATTTTGAGTCAGACAATCATATGGTCCACTATGCTGGGAATGATCAACTAAAGAGAAATGGGGTTGCATTCATCATCAAAAAAGACATTTCGAGAACTGTCATGAAATACAATGTTGTCAGTGATAGAATAATATCCATACGCCTATAAGGAAGGCCAGTTAATATGATTATTATTCAAGTTTATGCACCCACCACTAAGGCCACAAATGAAGAAAGGGAAGACTTCTATCAGCTTCTGCAATCTGAAATAGATCAAACATGCAATCAAGACATATTGATAATCACTGGTGACTGGAATGCAAAGGTTGGAAACAAACAAGAAGGCTTAGTAGTTGTAAAATATGGTCTTGGTGACAGAAATGAAGCTGGAGATCGCATGATAGAATTTTGTCAGACCAATGACCTTTTCATTACAAATACATTTTTTCAACATCATAAATGGAGAATATACACATGGACTTCACCAGGTGGAACATACAGGAATCAAATTGACTACATATGTGGAAAGAGACGATGGAAAACCTCTGTACAAAATGTCAAAACAAGACCAGGTGCTGACTGTGGATCAGACCATCAACTTCTCATATGCAAGTTCAAACTGAAGCTGAAGAAAATTAGAACAAGTATATGAGAGGCATGGTATGACGTTGAGTATATCCCACCTGAGTTCAGAGACCACCTCAAAAACAGGTTTAATGCATTAGACACAAATGATAGGAGACCAGAAGAGTTGTGGCATGACATAAAAGATATCATTCAAGAAGGAAGCAAAAAGTTCTTAAAAAGACAAGAAAAAAAGAAAAGACCAAATTACATGTCAAAAGAGACACTGGACCTTGCCCTTGAACAATCAGCAGCTAAAGCAAAAGGAAGACATGATGAAGTTAAGGAACTAAACAGAAGATTTCAGAAGGCAGCTCGAGAAGACAAAAACAAATATTATAAGGACATGCGCAAGGAGCTGGAGGCAGAAAACCAAAAGGGAAGAACACGCTCTGTGTTTCTCAAGCTTAAGGAAGTGAAGAAAAAATTCAAGCCTTGAGTGGCAGTAGTGAAAGATTCTACAAGGAAAATATGAAATGATGCAGGAAACATCAAAAGAAGATGGGAAGAATACACAGAGTCATTATACAAGAAAGAATTGGTAGATGACCAACCATTCCAAGAGGTTGCATGTGAAGAGGAACCCATGGTGTGGAAGGACAAAGTGGAAGCTGCCTTGAAAGAACTGGCAAAGCACAAGGCTCCAGGAATTGATGGGATACCAATAGAGATGTTTCAACAAACAGATGCAGCACTGGAGGTGTTAACATGTTTATGCCAACAGATTTGGAAAACATCTACTTGGCCAACTGACTGGAAGAGATCCATATTTGTGCCTATTCCCAAAAAAGGGGATCCAACTGAATGTGCAAACTATCAGACAATATCATTAATATTGCACACCAGCAAAATTCTACTAAAGATCCTTCAGAAGCGACTGCAGCAGTATATAGACAGGGAATTGCCGGAAAATCAAGCGGGATTCAGAAGAGGGCAGGGAACCAGGGACATCATTGGTGATGTCAGGTGGATATTAGCTGAAAGCAGAGAATATCACAAAGATGTCTATCTATGTTTTATTGACTCCGCGAAAGCATTTGATTGTGTGGATCATAACAAATTATGGATAACACTTCGGAAAATGGGGATACCAGAACACCTAATTGTGCTTATGAGAAATCTGTGCATGAACCAGGAAGCAGTTGTTCGAATAGAACAAGGAAACACTGAGTGGTTTAAAGTAGAGAAAGGTATGTGTCAGGGTTGTATACTTTCACCCTATCTGTTCAATTTATACACTGAGCAAATAATCCGAGAAGCTGGACTTTATGAGGAAGAACATGGCATCAAGATTAGAGGAAGACTCATTAACAATCTGCATTATGCAGATGGCACAATTCTGCTTGCTGAAAGTGAAGAGGATTTAAAATATTTACTGATGAAGATCAAAGATCATAGCCTTCAATGGGTTATGACTAAACATCAACAAAACAAAAATCCTTACGACTGGGTCAGCACGCAACTTCACAATAAATGGAGAAAAGATTGAGGTTGTCCAAGATTTTGCTTGGCTTGGCTCTATAATCAATACCCGTGGAAGCAGCAGTCAAGAAATCAAAAGATGCATTGCTCTAGGAAAAGCTGTGGCAAAAGATCTCTTTAGAGTATTGAAAAGCAAAGAGGTCACATTGAAGACGAAGGTGTGTCTGACTCATGCCATGGTATTTTCAGTGGCATCATATGGTTGTGAAAGCTGGACATTGAACAAGAGAGACAGAAAAAGAATTGATGCTTTTGAATTGTGGTGCTGGAGATATCTATTAAATATACCATGGACTGCCAAAAGAACCAACAAATCTGTCCTAGAAGAAGTGCAACCAGAGTGCTCCTTGGAAGCAAGAATGGCCAAACGGCGTCTTACATATTTCGGACATGTAATCAGGGAGATCAATCCCTGGAGAAGGACATCATGTTTGGGAGAGTGGCAGGTCAACTCAAAAGAGGAAAACCCTCCACCAGATGGATTGACACAGTGTCTGCAACAATGGGCTTAAACATAAATAAGATCATTTGCCTGGCACAGAATTGGCAAGTGTTTTGATCTGCTGTACATAGGGTCGCTATGAGTTGGACTCGACTGGACAGCACCTAACAACAACAACAATGAAAAACCTACAGCCAACATCACACTAAATGGGGTAAAACTCAGAGCATTTCCCCTAAAATCAGGAATAAGAAAAGGGTATTCACAGTCACCACTGTAACTCAGAGCATTTCCCCTAAAATCAGGAACAAGAAAAGGGTGTTCACAGTCACCACTGTTACTCAGTATAATAATTGAACTATTAGCCACAGCAATCAGGCAAAAGAGCAACATAAAAGGGATTCAAATAGGAAAAGAAGAAGTCAAATTAACCATATTTGCAGATGATATGATCCTATACTTAAAACATTCTAAAGACTGCACCAAAAATACTTAGAGCTGATAGACACATTCAAAAAAGTAGGAGGATACAAAATTAACATACAAAAATCAGTAGCTTTTCTCTATACAAGGCAAAGAAAGAAAACAGGAAAACAGTCTCATTTACAATAGCTTCAAAACATATAAAACATCTAAGAATAAACTTAAGCAAAGCAGTAAAAGACCTTGATAATAAAAACTTTAAAACAATAAAGAAATAGATTGAAGAAGACACAACAAGGTAGAACAATCTTTCATACTCATGGATTGGAAGAATTAATATTGTGAAAATGGCTATATTTCTGAAAGCAATGTATAGGTTTAATAGAATCTCTATCAAAATACCAATGGCATTCTTCACAGAAATAGAGACAGCCATCCTAAAATTCATATGGAAGCACAAGACTTTGAATTGCTAAAGCAAACTTGAGCAGAAAGAACAATGCAGGGGGCATCACAAGTCCTGATTTCAAATTATAGTACAAAGTGCTACATGTTACTGGCACAAAACATACATGTACACCAATGGAAAAAATAGAATATCCAGAAATAAACCCATGCAGCTACAGCCACCTGATATTTGACAAAGGTGGGGAAAATATAAGTTGCAGAAAAGACATCATGTTCAACAACTGGTGCTGGGAAAACTGAATATCTTCATGCAGAAGACTGGCACTATATCCCTCTCTGTCACCTTCTGTAAAAATCAACTCAAAGCAGATCAAAGACCTTAATGTAAAGTGTGAAACTTTGAAATTGCTAGAGGAAAACATTGAAAAAACACTTTAGGACATAGGCATAGACTAGGACTTTATAAATAGGACCTCAAATTCCTGGAGACTATAGCACAAATTAACAAATGGGATTGCATGCAAGTTAAAAAGCTTTTGCACAGCAAGGGACACAATTATCAGAGTGAAGAAATAGCCTACAGAAAGGGAGAAAATATTTGCCAGCTATACATCAGACAGGGGATTGATATCTAGAATATATAAAGAGTTCAAAAAATTAAGCACAAAAAGCAAAGTATCCAATCAAAAAATGGACAAAAGAACTGAACAGACACTTTTCAAAAGAAGAAGTACAAATGCTTGACAATAACATGAAAAAGTGTTCAACATCTTTAGCCATCAGGGAAATGCAAATCAAAACTATACTGAGATACCATCTCACCACAATCAGAAAGGCTGCAGTCAACAAAATAAATATCAACAAATGCTGGGGAGAATGCAAGGAGGAAGGAACCCTTATACACTGCTGGTGAGAATACAGATTGGTGCAGCCAGTATGGAAATCAGTATGGAGGTTCCTCAAAAACTAAAAATAGAACTGCCATATGAGCTTGCTACCTCACATATATCCTGGGTATATATTGAAAGAAATATAGTCAATATACCACGGAGATACCTGCTCACCCATGTGTATTGCAGTATTATTCATACTAGCCAAGATATGGAATCAACCAAAGTGTCCATCAACAGATGAGTGGATAAGGAAATTGTGGCATATATACAACATGGAATTTTATTTAGCTATAAAGAAGGATGCCTGCAGCCTTAGCACTGTGGCTTCAGATCCCGTCAGATCTCAGAAGTTAAGCGGGGTCAGGACTGGTTAGTAGTTGGATGTGAGACCACCTGGGAATACCAGGTGCTGTAGGCTTGGGAGAAGGACATGGTGACCCACTCCCAAAAATCAATCCACCACTGAAAACCCTATGAATAGCAGAGAAACACTGACAATAGTGTTTCACCTGTTGTACGTAGGGCCATTATGAATTGGATACCAACTCAATGGCATCTAACAACAACAGCATAAAGAAGGATAAAATTATGGCATTCACAACTCAAAATGAGGAGAGACAACTGTAAACATCCATTAATATTTGGAACATGGAATGTATGTAGTATGAATCTAGAAAAATTAGAAATTGTTAAAAGAGAAATGGGGCTGGACTTTATGAGGAAGAATGTGGCATCAAGATTGGAGGAAGACTCATTAACAACCTGCGTTATGCAGATGGCACAATTCTGCTTGCTGAAAGTGAAGAGGATTTAAAACATTTACTGATGAAGACCAAAGATCATAGCCTTCAATGGGTTATGACTAAACATCAACAAAACAAAAATCCTTACGACTGGGTCAGCACACAACTTCACAATAAATGGAGAAAAGATTGAGGTTGTCCAAGAGTTTGCTTGGCTTGGCTCTATAATCAACACCCATGGAAGCAGCAGTCAAGAAATCAAAAGACGCATTGCTCTAGGAAAAGCTGTGGCAAAAGATCTCTTTAGAGTATTGAAAAGCAAAGAGGTCACATTGAAGACGAAGGTGCGTCTGACTCATGCCATGGTATTTTCAGTGGCATCATATGGTTGTGAAAGCTGGACATTGAACAAGAGAGACAGAAAAAGAATTGATGCTTTTGA